>JAJMZS010003018.1:0-66087 GCA_023807205.1 Isotricha prostoma
ATTTGGTGATGATGATGATGAAGAAGAAATTGATATTGCTTCTAAAACTATTAAATTAAATGAACAAGTTAATTTATTTACTGGAAATAAACCAAAAAATGAACCAATAAAAAATAATATGTTTGATAATCCACCAAAACCAAAAAATGAACCAATAAAAAATAATATGTTTGATAATCCACCTAAACCTAAAAATGAACAACCTAAAAAAATATCAATGTTTGATAATCCACCTAAACCTAAAAATGAACAACCTAAAAAAATATCAATGTTTGATAATCCATCTAAACCTAAAAATGAAGAAAATAAAAAAATATCAATGTTTGATAATCCACCTAAACCTAAAAATGAACAACCTAAAAAAATATCTATGTTTGATGATCCACCAAAACCAAAAAATGAAGAAAATAAAATTGAAGATAATAAATCAAATAATAAATTTAGTGATTTTCAAAAACAATTAAGTATGAAAATGTTAGGAGGAAATAATATGAATTCAATTAAAAAAAATATAAATAATGAAGATGAAAATCAAAATCAAAATCAAAACGAAAGAGATACTTTAAAAATTGAATATACTACAGATATAAAAAAAAAAGATGGTGAAAATAATTATGAAGCAATAATGAAACAAGAAACTAAAGTTATTAAAAAGAAAAAACCGGCTAAAAAAGGATTTGATTTAAATATAAAAAAATCAAATACTTTTGTTCAATCAAATACAAATTTAAAAATTAATCAAGATAATAAAATTAACATTCCTAAAAGTGAAACTATTATTCAAAATGATAATAAAAAAGAAATTCCTATTAAAGAAAATGTTTCAAGTCCAAAAAAAATATTATTTACTAATGAAAATGAAAATAAAAATATTATTAATCCCAAAAATGAATTATTTACTAATAAAAACCAAAATACAATATTTCAAAATACAATAGTTCCAAATAATAAAGTAAATTTATTTGCTGGAAATAATAATAATAATAATAAATTAACATCAACAATGACAGTAAAAGAAAATAATAACGCAAAAAAAAAATTAGCATTCTTATATGATGATGATGATGATGAATAAAAATAATATAAAATTAGGAAAAAAAAATAATTTATAATTATTAAATTAAAAACAACTAAAAAAGAATTAAAAAAAAAATATAAAAATAAAAAAAAATAATAAATAAAATAATTAAAAAATGAAAACCGATAAAAATTCACAAAACCAAAAACCAAAAGAACAACAAAACCAAGAACCACAAGAGACTAAAAAACCTAAAACAGAAAGAGAAAAAAGTTATTCTCCAGAAGATTTAAATAAACTATCTCAAAGAAGACAACAAAGATTAAAAAATGAGAAAATATCAGAAAAAGAAAACCAAAAATTATATGAAGAGATATTAGAAGAAGCAAAAAAAAATAATTTTAGAATAAAACCAAAAAAAGAAGATTCAATTCCAGAAAGTGCAAATTTAAAAATATCTGAAAAAAAAGCTCAAACTATTTTAGAAGAAGGAGGAATGTTAGATGCTTATAAATATTTAATAGTTCAATTATGTAAAAATGGTTTACCTACAGGAAATTTATTTGAATATTCTGCTTATGTTATTAAAAATTATGAAAAAAAATGGAAAGAAAAAAAAAGTAAAATGATGAAAGAAAATATTGAAAAATATTGGGAAGAAAAAGAAAAAAATGTTAAAGAAAAAATTGAAAAATATAGGGAAGAAAAAGAAAAAAATGTTAAAAAAAAAAAAAAAAAAAATGAAAAAACTAAAAATGAAGAAGACAATGAAAAAGATAATGAAAAAGATAATGAAAAAGAAATTAAGAAATTAAATAGAAGTTTAGATGAAATTGAAATGAAAAAATATATTAAAAGTTTAGATAGAAGTAGATCTTCTAGAGGAGTTAAGCCTTTAAGAGAAAAAATTGGGAAAGAAGAAAATAAAGAATCTGGTTTTAAAAAGAAAAATAAAAGCTTAAATAAAAAAAATGTTCCTAATATAGAAAAAAAACAAAATAATACAAATATTAAAACTGTTGATAAGAAAGATAATAAAAGTAATAAAAAGTAAAAAAAAAATATATAAAAAAAATAAGTAAATTAATTTTAAATTAGTTTTTATAATTTTTAAAATTTATATTATAATTAAAAAATTTTTTAAATTGTTTTTAATTTTTAATTTTTAATTTTTTTAATTTGATTATTTAATACAATGAAAAAGGAGGTAATATTTTTCAATTTTTTAATATTTTAGTTTATTTGTTTCTCATCATCTAAATCTTTATTAAAGACAAAAATAATTCAAACACCTCCAAATTTATATATAAAAAAAATAAAATTTTACAATAAATCAAATACAAATTCTTTTATTTTAACAGAAAATACTATAGCAAAATATAAATCACCTTCTTCATATGATAATCCATTTAATTTTGATTATTATTCAAATGATACTTCTTTTTTTTCTATTCCAGTTAATTTTATTAAACAAATTATTTCTAATGATTATGTTATGCATATTTTAACTTTAAATGGTTTAGTTTATTCAATTGGTATTGATTATAAACAATATGGTATTTTAGGAATGGGAGATTTAAATTTTGAAATTAGAGAAATTACTTTAAATAAATTTTTTCAAAAACAAAAAATTAATTATATGTCTATTTCTGATAAATTCTGTGTTTGTATTAATAATCAACATAATATTTTAATATTTGGAACATTTAAAAATAAAAAATTTTTAGTACCAAAAGAAGTTGTAAATGAAAGTAATTTATATTATAATATAGTTAAATGTTCTGATAATTATTTTGTTTTAATGGATTTTTCAGGACATTTATCTTATTATGGTGAAATAAATTCTAAAAATTTATTTGATAATGAATTAAATGATTATAAAATCATACATAAAATAATAAATTTTGATTATAAAAATGAACAAGTTGAAGATTTTGTTTGTGGAAATAATTTTATATGTATTTTGGATAAAAGTGGTAATTCTTATTTATATAATGAAGAAGGTTTAAATAAAATTAAAATTAATGATGAAATTAAACAACTTTATTTAATGAAAAATAGTTTTTTTTTACTTGGAAAAAATTCTAATAATATTCATATTTTGCAAAATAATAATGAAAGTGATAATTTATATGATTTCATAATAAATACATATGAAATATATAAAGAAATGAAAATTTTTTCAATTATCGAAAATTATTATTATAAATCATCAGAAATATTATTCATAATTGAAAGTCCTTTTGATTTACTTATTAAAATAAAAGAAAATAAAATTAAATTATTTAATTTAACTATTAGTAAAGATTCAAAAGATAATATTCAAACAATATTCTCAAAAAAGTTTAGTGATACTCTTTTTAATTTAAATGATACATATCAATCATATTTACTTACAGAATCAGTTTTACCTGTAAATTTTTCATTAAGTAAAATAAGTTTAAATACTTCAAAATCAATTAATGACACATCTAAAATTAATTTTAGAATTAATAAAATATCAAATTTATTAGAAAAAGTTTTTGATAATAAAATTGAACAAATTAATAATAAAAGAGCAAGAAGTGTTAAAAGAAGATTAGTTTTTGAAAAAATTAATGGAACTGATTATGATTTAAAATATATAAATAATAAAGACAATATTATAGAAAGAAGTAAAAGTGGTAAAATATTTTCTGTTCAAGATTCATTAAGATTTAAACCAATTAAAGAAGAAGAAAATATGGAAACTGAATCATTAGGATATAAAAAAAAGAGTGGTGACAAAAAAAACAATTTGAATGAAAATAAAAAAGATAATAAAATTCCAAATAAGAATAGTTTAATAAATTGTGAAAAGCATAAAAGAAATTTAACTGATAGTATTAATAATTTTGATATTAAAAATAATTTTTCAATAAATCAAAGTCTAGATATTTTAAATAAAAAAGAAGAAATATTATCAAATAAATTAAATAAAACTAAGCAATTACAAACACAAAATAAAAACTTTTATATTAGTAACACAAAATTAAAAATTTTAAGTATAAGTAAATCTCAATTAAATATTCCAAATTTAAAATTAAATTATAATAATCAAATTAAAAGGCAAAAATTGAAAATTTTTTTTTTTGATAAATCAGACACAAAAATAAATTATAATAAAAATAAACAAACTATTTCATTAAATAATATTGTAGATTTTTTTTTAGAAAAAAATAAAAAAACAAATCAGAAAGAAGATTTAAAAAATAAAAATGAAATTGAAATTGAGAAAAAAAAACAATTAGAAAAAGAAAAAGAAATAAAAAGATTAAAAGAAATTCAAAGAATTCAAGATATTGAAATTGAAAAACAAAAAAAAATAGGAAACCAAAAAGAAAGAGAATTAAATAAATTAAAAGCTTTAGAAATTCAAAAAGAAAAAGAAATAAAGGAATTTCAATTAAGGTTAAATAATTTAAATAATAATAAAAAAAATTTCGAAAATACTATTAAAAATAATTTAAATAATAATAATAATGAACTTATTCAATCATTTGAACAAATTTTTTCATTAAAATCAAATAATCAAATTTATAATTCAGCAGAGAAAAAAAATAATTTTAAATCGAAATTTAATTCATCAATAAATTCAAAAAATATAAATAAATCATCAACAATAATTTCAGATAAAATACCATTTAAAGCTTATAAGAATAGTATACAAAATGTAAAAAACAAAAATTTAAATTCTCAAACTTTTAATTCTGATTTAATTTATAATAAAGTAAATCCAAAAAATATTTTTTATGAAAGACCAAAAAGTTTAATTAAGAATAATTTAAAAGATACAATTTATAAAAAACAGATTATTGAAAATACTTTAAAAAATTCAAAAAAAAATATATCACAAAGTAAAAAAAGTTTAAATATTGAATCTTTTAATTTAATCAATAAAAATATTATAAAAGTTAATTCAAAAGATATTTTAGCAGAATTAATTCAAAAAGCAAAAGATAATAATAATTCTAATTCAATATATTATCAATTAGAAGATGACGAATCACAAATTTTAAAATTAAAAAATAATAAAATAGAAATTATTCCAATTGAAAAAATTGATTCAATTTCAATATCATCAAATAAATTTTTAGATGATGAAAGTTTTAAATTATCAGACTCATCTGATAAAAATAGAAATATAATTATTAAACAAAAAAATTCAAAAAATAATATAAATCAAAATAAAAGAAATAATCCAATTAGATTAATGGATTCAAATTCATCATCATCAATAAATATTTTTAAATCATCAAATAATAATGAAAAAAATAATTTAATTAAGGTTGATAATTTTAATCTGAATAAAAGAAATCAAAAAAATAATATTAATCTTAATAAAAGTAAAAGTATAAATAAATTTTTAGAAAATACAAATGATAAAAATAATAATAATAATAATAATTCAACTCAAAATATTTTTCCATCAAAAAATAATAATATTAAAGAATCTAATTTTAAAAGAAATGCAACTCCATTAAAATATATATCTCAAAAAAATGCAACATATGCTCCTTTAAATCAAGAAAAAAAAAATAAAAATAAATTTTTACCAAATAAAAAAAATAATTTTGCACAATATAATAATAATGAAAAAATAATGAAAGCTGTAGAAAAATTAAAAGAAAGATATTTAAATTATTTACATAGAATTTATGGTAATCAAAATATAGAAAATAGCTTAAAAGCTCCTGATTCAAAAGAGAAAGAAAATTCTTTAATAAGAGATTTTATGAATAGTGAAATTAAAATAAATGATTCAGAATATTTTATTCCTAAAGATAGTTTTATTTCTCAAATTGATATGGAAAATTTTTTATTTGAAAATTTAAAATATGAAAAAATTAAAAATAAATTAAGAATAATTGATAATAATTTTATAGGAGATACTTTTACTTCAAATCAAAATTTAATTAGTTTTGATGAAGAAGAAAAAAATAATTCTTTAATTGAACCAATTGAACTTGAAAGAAGTGGAAATATCAGAACACATTCTTCATATTTTCCTTCTTTTGGTAATAATGAACAAGATAAATTCAAACAAAAATTTATAAATAAGAAAAAATAAAATGTTTTTTTTAAAAAAAATATAATAATTAAATATATCTAATTTTTATTCAAAAATATAAAATTTGAATAAAAAAATCAATATAAAAAATATAAAATCATTTAATTTTACCCTTAAAAATATTATATTTTTTCATTTAAAAAAAATAAATAAAAATAGACAAATAAAAATAATAAAAAAAAATTATTTTTCCAATAACTTCCAATATCAACAAAAATAAATATCAAAAAAATAAAAAAAAAATGTCAGAATTAGAAGAAAATCAAAATATAGATAACCATGAAAATGAGGAAAGAGAATATAATGAAACACAAAATTCCCAAACTCAAAACGATAATGGAATGTCAAAAACTCAACCATTAGGAAAAAAAAAATTACCTCCAATTCAAAAAAAAAATCAAAATAAAACAACTGGAATGGGTAAAACAATGCCAAATCCTTCATCAGAAAAAAATATGCTTAATTTAATGACATCAACAGATTCAATTAATACAATAAGTAATAATGATAAAATTACAATGAATAAAAATTTACAAGAAGAAGAAAATTTAAAACAAGAATTAATTTTTGCTAAAATGGATTTAAATAGAAAAAATCAAGAATTATATGAATTTAAAATACAATTTAAAAAACAATTAGATGATAATAGAATAAATAAAAAATTAATAGAAAGAGTATTAAAAATTGATCCAAATAAACCTTGTACTAAAAATGAAGCAAGAGATAAAGTAGAAAATGCAAGACCAACTGAAGAAGAAAGAAAAGAATTAAAAGAAGCATATGAGTCAATTTTATTAAAAGCAGAAATTATGAAATGTAAAAAAGAATATAATAGTAAATTTGCTGAATATGAAAAAATAACAAAAAATGCTAAAAGAAGTAATATTATTAAATTAAATTCTGAAATTACTTTAAAAGAAGAAGATATTAGAAAATTAAATAGAAAAATGAAAAAAATGCAAGAACAATTAGAATATAATGAAAAAGTTATTGATGATTTAAAAAAAGAATATGATTATTATAAAGATAATATGAAAGAAGTTAAAAAAAATATGGAAGAAAGTAAAAAAGAAGAAGCACAAGAAGGAGAAAAATATGAAGAAAAAATGAATGAAATTCAAGAATTAGAAAAAAAATTAAGTGAAAAAGAATATGAAATAAAGGAAAAAGAAAAATCTGAAAAAAAAAAAAATGATGAAATTAAAGATTTAAATAAAAAAGTTAAATTAATGGAAGATTTTAATGAAGCAAAAGAAGGAATAAAAGAAAAACAAAATCAAGATGAAGAAGAACAAAAAAAAAAAAAAGAAGAGATGAAAAATTTAACAAAAAAAAGAGATGAATTAAAAGAAAAAAATGATGAAATAATGAAAGAATATAATTTAAATCAAAAAGAAAGAGAAAAATTAAGAAAAGAAGCAATTGAACCAGAAAAAGAAAAAAAAAGAATGAAAGAGTTAGAAGAATCTTTAAAAGCAGCAAAAAGTGCAAATCAAGAAGAAAAAGAAGAAAATGAAAAAAAAAATGCAGAATTAGAAGAAAAATTTAATAAAATTAAACAAGAAAGAGATGAAAAATTTAATGAAGCTGAAATTGGAAATAAAGAAAAAGAAAAATATGAAAAAGAAATTGAGGAATTAAATCAAAAAATTCAATCTTTAAATGAAGAAAATGAAAAATATAAACAAAATTTAGAAAATACTGGAAAAGAAATTGAGGATAATAAAAAAATGGAAGAAGAAAATAAAGCTAAAGATGAAGAAATAAAAGAAAAAGAAAAAGAAGAAAAAGAAAAAATTGAAAATGAATTAAAAAGTGAATTAGATAAAAAAAATAAGGAAAGAGAAAAAGAAATTAAAGAAATGAAAAAAAAATTTGATGATATACTTTATTCTAATGAAGAATTAGAAAAAGATAATAATAGAATGAGAACTGATGCTGAAAATGATATTAAAACTTTAGAAAAGTTTAATCAAACTAAAGAAAAATTGAAAGCTATAGAAGAAAAATTACAAAATATTCAATCTAAATAAAATAATATTTTATTTTTAAAATAATTTAATCAATATTATTTTAATTTACTTTTATATAAAAAAATATATAAAATGATTAAAAAATTAATATTAAAAAAAACATAATTTAATTTTAAACATATTAATTGATACATTTGTTTTTTTTTAAGATGATAAATTAAAATCTCTTTAATATTAAATATAAAATAATAATATCAAATGGAAGAAATTAAAATTGAAGAAATTATTGATTTTAATAAACAAGATAAAAAATTAGAATTTAAAGAAAATATTGAAACAAAAATCCAAAATTTATTATTAACTCTTAGAAATAATGAAGTAAATGATGAAATTAAAAAGAAATTATTAAACGAATTAAAAGATATTTTTATTAATTTTAGAGAAATAGCAATAATATTTATTATATCACCTTCATGTAGAATAAATGAAAATATCAATTTAATAATAATTTTAATTGACTTTTATTTACTTAATGAAAACTTAAAAGAAATATCAAAAGAATTATTAATATTTTTCATTCAAAACACAACATTAGAAAAAGAATATTTTGATTATATATATGAAAAAATAGGAAAAGAACATAGAAAAAATACTTTAACAGAAAATCAATTATTATCTTATATAGATATTCTTTCATTATTATATGGTGAAAATATTGAACCAAAAAAATTTTCCCCAAAAAGATATTTTAATTTTTATGACCCTTCAAAAAGTGAAATTATTACAAATTTTAATAAAGAAAACAAATTTTATTTAAATAATAATAATTTTTTTATTTATTTTTGCTTTTTTATTGATGAATATTGTCAAAATAAAAATTCTGATTTAGTAGATATAACTTTCGATAATTTTAATCATTTATTTATTAGATTAAATGATAATATTATTAGTGCTGATTATAATGAAAAAAATTTAGAAAATCTAAAAATTAATATTGAATTAAATGAATGGGTTTATATAAAATTATCTTTTCAAGAAAATAATGAAGACAATAATTTTAATATAATTTTAGAAAAAGTAAATGAAATGAATGAAAAAAAAATTGAGAGTTGTAATATAAAAAATTTAATTTCTTCTTTTTCATTTTTTAGAAATTTTAAAGGAAAATTATCCTTTATTTTATCATCAAATGAAGAAATAGAAAAAAAAAGATTAGAACAAATTTTAAAATTTTTTAATACTGGAATTCCTTCATCTAAACCACATGATTCAAATAATAAAAATATTAATTGTATATATGAATTTAATAATAATATGTTTAATTTTATTTTTTCTTCTTATTTATTTAATGAAAGTTTTTTTGAATTAATTGAACCAATTACAAATAATAATGCTTATTTATTCAAACCAGAAAATAATTTTTTTAAAAATTTTTTATGTACTTATAGTAATTATACCAAAAATATTTTTATGATTGGAGGAGTAAATCCTATAATTCCATTATTTGAATATCTTTACTTATTTAATAAAAAATTAAATGAACAAAAAAATGATAATCAAAAAGAAAATCAAAAAGAAAATGAAGAAAAAACAAAGGAAAATGAAAATAATGATAATAATCAACAAAAGGAAATTCAAATTCAAATTTTAAATAAATTAATAGACCTAATTAAAATAATTAAAAGAACTGATAAAAATATATCTCATTTATATGAAACTAAATTTTATAAAATTATTGGTTTGTTTATTGAAAATTTAGATTCAGAAATGATTGAGAAAAGTAATTTATTTAATTTTATTATTGATTTATCAAATGAAATAATTATTAATTCACAAAAACATTTTTTTTCCTCATTATTTTTTAATTTTAAAATTATTAATAAATACAGTTTAAAACAAAAAGATCATTTCTTCAATAAACTAATAGAATTAATTAACAAATATGAAAATGAAAAAACCACAAATAAAAATTCATTTATTACATTATTAAATAAGAATTGCATATTATCAGAAATTTTTTTAAATATAAATGAATATGATGAAATTTCAGAAATTATATTTAATTTTTTAGAAACAATTTATTTCAAATTATCTAAATTTGATGATTGCCTTCCAATTTTATTTAGACTTTTAACTGGAAATAAAATTAATCCTAAAATAATAGATTTAATATTTATTTTAGTTAAAAAAAAAAAGCCTAATGATATAATTTTTGAAAAACTTTTAGAACATAAATTTGATGAAATAATTATTTCTTTATTACTCAAAGAAAAAAGATTTGAAATTCAATATAAAATGTTTCTTTTAATTCAACAATTAACACAAAATTTTCCAAAACTAATAGAAAAAAATAAATCCCAACAATTAATTAAATTTTTAAAAAGTCAATATTCAATTAAAGAATTTCCAAAAGAAATTATTGAAGAAGGAAAAAAATTAATTGAGAAAAAGCCAGAACCAATATATAATAAATTTTTTTATGAATGGTTAAATGTATGTTTTAGATTAATTTTTATTGGATTAGGTGAAATAAATGAAATAAAAGATATTTGTTTAATTCCTCCTTTTAAAGAATGTGATGAAGATTTTATTTTTGGAGTTTTTAAATTAATTTATGACATTAAATTTCCAAATGACTATGCAAATTATTTTTTTAGTAAAGATACTAATTTATGTTTTTATTATGAACTAAATAAAATTATATTTGTTTTAAAATTTATTTTTATAAATTTTTATAATAATCAAAAAATAATAAAAACAAAAATAGAAGAACACTCAAATTGCTTTTTAACTTTTATTGATATTAATTATTTAAAGGTTATAAAAAATCATCCAATTGAATATATTACTAATTTATTATATGATTTACATCATTTTGAATTAAACCAAGTCAAAATATAATAAACAATTTTTTTTCAATTGATTATGTTCTTAAATTTAAATTAAAAATTCTAGAAGAATATAATAAAGATATTATTAAAGAGTTAAATTCAAAAAAAGAAACATATGACTATATTTATAAGTATAATATAAATTTATATAAAAAGTTTATTGAAGGAGATAAAAAAAAATCAATATTTAGTCTTGAAGACTTGATTAAAATGAGAAATGAAAAACAAATTACTAATTTTATAAAAGTGAATATATTTGATGATATTAAAGAAAAATATTTACTTAGTCAACAAGAATTAGAAAAAAAAAAGATACCAACTCAAATTTATGATTTGAAAATAATGAAATTTTATAAAAATAATATATTATATAATTTTAATAAAATAATATATGAAGATTATGTTGTAATAATTCTTGTAATATGCTTTGTTTTTTCATCTAAATATTATAAATATGATAAATTTTTTTCAAAAGGAGTTGAATCTTTCAAAGATAATGAACTACAATCATATATACAAAATTTTATTGATTTATTAAAATTATTATATTTTAGATTAATAAAAATTAAAGATGAAGATATACAATTTATTTTCAAAATATTTTTAAAGTTTTTAAAAGAAATAGCTGAACTTAATAAAAAAAAAAATCAATTTAGTGGTAATTTTCCAATAACTCCTTTAAACGAATTACAAAAATTTATAAAAAATAAAATTGGTATTTCTATTATAGAGGAAATTGAATCATTGGAAATTGAAAATATAATAAAACAATTAATGAAAGAAAATGCTAATAATTATAAAATAACAATTCCTAATATTGAAAAAGAGGAATGTAATATAGACATAAATTATGAGAGTCAATTAATTAAAAATAGAAAATTTGAAATTCAATTAAAAAATCAAATTAAATGCTTTTCTAAATTTAAATTATATAAAAAAATAAAGAATGAACTCTTTACATGGAATGGTTGTTATTCAGATAAAAATTTATTTTATAAATCTTCAAATAAAGATTTAATATTAAATTATAAAAAAAGTAATCATTTAACAAAAGAGAAAATTTCACCATTAATAGTTCCAATGATATATGAATTTGATTATAAAACTTATTTTAATCAAAAATTTTTTAATGAAGATATAAATAATTTTTATATTATTCCTTTAGCAGAAATAAATTTTGAAATTATTTCAGAAACAAATATCCCAGATAATTATTTCAGATGTTGTTTATTAACAATTTCAAATCATTTTAAAGGAATATTATATTTAGAAAACACATATCTACATTTTATAGAAAATTCAAATAATAAAACCAAATGTTTAGGTTCATTAATAAAAAAAAATAACAAACCAAAATATTTAAAAATTGATTTAAATGAAATTACAAATTATTTTGAAAGGAGATATTATGATGAATCAAATTCTATTGAAATTTTTACTGAAAGAAATAAATCATATTATTTTATATTTAATGACATAAATCAAAAAACAATATTTTTAGATGTGTTTAAATCAAAAATAAGCAAAAAATTACCAGAATTTAATGATTATAAAAATAAATGGGTTAAAAATGAAATTTCAAATTTAGAATATTTAATGTGGATAAATATTTATGGAAATAGATCTTTAAGAGATATTTATCAATATCCAATATTTCCTTGGATAATTACAAATTATAAAGTATCATATCAAAGAGTAATAGAAGAAAAAATAACAACAGTAATATTAAATGAAATAAAAGATAATTTAATTAAAAAAAGTAAAAGAGATTTTAATATTCCATTAGGTTTAATGGAATTATCACAAAAAGGAACTAAAAGAAAAAATTCATATGTATATCAATTCATTTCATCATTAGTATCAATTTTAGAAGATTATAAAATAGATAATTCTTTATTAAAAAAATATCAAGAATTAAATGAAAGATATTCAGCAATAATGGCAAAAATTAAACTTTTAAAAGGAGATGATAAAATAATAAATTATAAAGGATATGAATCAAAAAATTTTGAAGATATAATATTATCAACAGAATCATATAATATTAAAAATAAAAATACAGTTAATTATGATGAATTAAAAATAGATTATGATTTATTTGAACAATTAAAAAGACACAATTTAGATATAATAAGTTATCCAAGTTATTATGGATCACATTATTCAAATGCAGCATATATTTCTCATTATTTAACTAGAATATTTCCATTTACTTTAACTGCAATTGAAATTCAAGGAAATGATTTTGATTCTCCTGATAGATTATTTATTAATTTAGAAAAAACTTTTGATAGTGTTACTGGCGAAAAATCAGATTTAAGAGAATTAATTCCAGAATTTTTTTATCTTCCTGAAATGTTTTTAAATATTAATAATTTAAAATTAGGAAAATTACAAGATTCAAATAAAAATAACAATAATATAGATTTAAGAAATAGTACAGTTAATTTAATTAAAAAATTACATGGAAATAATGATATAACTGTTAAAGATGTTTTTCTTCCTTTTTGGTGTAAAAATAATCCTTATTTATTTATTTCTATTTATAGAAGTATTTTAGAAGATAAAAATTTAGATATTAATAATTGGATTGATTTAATTTTTGGTTTTAAATCAAAAGGAATTGAGGCACAAAATTATTTAAATTTATATTCTAGATATTGTTATCAAGATTGTATTTCTAATGAAATTAAAAGACAAGAATCATCTAATGAACAAAAAAAAGATGATTTGTTGGGAATTAAAAAATTAGCTGAATTAGGTATTAATCCAATACAAGTTTTTACAAAAGTTAGTGAGACAAAAAATATTAATGATATTTTATCAGATATTGAAGAAGTCAAAATAAATTATTTAAAAACATTTAATTCAATTTATCAAAGTAATAATAAAGAATTAGATGAACATAATCAAAATTTATATTATATAGAACAAATGGAAAACTTAATATCAATAAAAAATATTTTAAATATAAATAATGAATATTATTTATTTACAGGGAATATTATGGGAGAATCATATATTTATAATCCAAAAAATTTAACATATCAATTGTTAAATTCTTCAAAAATAAGATTATTTAGTTTAAAAGATCATAATAGAATTACTGCAAGTACTTTCTATAAAAGAGAAGATACAAAAATAATAATTTATACTGGAACAGAAAAAGGGAGTATTGTAGTTTATGAAGAAAAAGATATTAATGTTGGTAAATTTAAATATACTAAAATTATACACCCACATACAAAACAAATAAATTATTTGAATGTTAATTTAACTTTGAATATGTTAATTGATTGTTCAAATGATAATTTTATAAATTTATATATAATTCCTTCATTAAAAATTGTTAGATCAATTTATAATGATACATCATTAATAATTGAAAAAGTTTTTCTCTCATCTTCACCTCTTCCTTCTTTTATTACTTATTCAAGAGATAATCATTTAGTTTCTTATAGTATTAATGGTAAAAAAATTACTAGTGTTTATATTAATAATGAATTTAATGAACCTTTAATTGTTAGTGGGAATTTTGTTGATTATTTAATATATAGAAAAGGAAAAAATTACCTTTCTTTTAATATTAAAAAATTACCTTATTTAACTGATGTTTAATTTTAGTTCATTATTTAATAAAAAAAAATAAAGTTATTTAAATAATATTTTTTTGAATATTTAAAAAATATTATATTATTATTAAAATTGGAAATTATATTTATTCATTTATTAAAATATCAAAATATGTAATATCTTTATCACTTAAAATTAACATAGAATCATTTTCTTCTTCATCATCTAACTTTAATGATAATGCTTTATTTTCTTCTTTATCATCAATTTCTTCAAAATTTTTAGATAATCTAATAGAATAATTTTGTATTTTATTTAAATTTTCATCATTTTTAATTATATTATTTATAAAATTCTCTTTATTATAAGTAATTTCTCTTAACATTACAACATTTAAAAATTCAACAAAATTAACAGTACCATCTGAACTTTGATTAATTTCATATAAAAAGTCTTTTAATTGTTTATTACTACCTTCTTTTTCAAACCATAATTTAGAAGAAAGAAAATCTTCTTTAGATAAATAACAATGAAATAATAATTTACTATCAACTTTTTCTAACATTTCCTTTTCTTCTTTTTTAGTACAAATATTTAAATTTATTAAAGCTAGTAAATCAAATAAATAATCCAATCTAACAATTTTTAATCCTTTATCAGTTATTTTAGTAAATTTTGATATTAATTGATGAATATAAGAACAAGGAATAGAAATTAAATAAGGCATAAATCCTTTAGATTTAGCATCAAATATATATTTTCTAACAATAATATCAATAACATTATATTGTAATACATAATTAGGTTGAATTTCAAAAGTTTTTAAATCAAGATAAATTTTCCTTAATTCACTTATATCAATAACTTTATTTTCATTTGGTATATCTTTTAAATATTTAATATTAATTTTTTCAAACTTTAAATCTGTACATTTATAAATATCAAAATTATCTAATTCATTATCATATTCTAAATGAATTTCTCCAGAATCAATTTGAGTTTTTAATTGATTCATTACTAAATTCATTGCTTCATTTTGAATTTTAACAGATTCAATTATCCATTCATCTAAAGTATCAAAAGTAATTTTTGCTATTTTTTTTAATTCATTTATAAATTTATTTCCAAAATATTTTAAGAAAGTTACTCTTATTTTAAATTTTATTTTTTCATTTTCAATACAACTTTTTAATTCTTCATCATGATTAATAATTAATTTTTCATCACCAACAATTGTAGGTTCAATTTTTGTATTTTCTTGAATTTTTTTTTGTCTTCTTCTTCCTTTTTTTGACATTGTAGAACTTCCACTTGTATTTAATGCAGCTTTTTCTTTTTCTTTTAATTCTATTTCATCCATTTTTTTATCATAATCAAAAAAAATTTTAAAACAATTTAAATGTATTTTTTCTAATTTTGGTGAACTTTTTAAATCATTATCATATAATGAAAATTCATTTACATTTTTTAATATAATTTGTGGATCAATTTTATAAATATATGGATTATTTTCTTCTATTTTATTAGGATCAAATTGATAATAAAAATCATTTATTAAATTTAATGTTTTTCCAAATTTTTCTGTTTCACAAATAAAGATTTTTTCTAAATTTTTATAAAAAAATTCAATTTGATTTTCAATAAATCCACTTTCAATTATCATTTTTCTTTCATTAATTGCATCTCTTTTTTTCATTTCTATTAATTCCCAAAAATGTTCTGTTAATTCAGTTAAATCTTTTGCAAATTCTTCTTTAACTAAAACATGTTTTTTAACAATTATAAATTTTTCCATAAAAGTTTCATATTTTTTCAAAAATATATTTATTAATTTTTTCTTATTTGAAGGTAAATTTAAAAAATTAATAAAACCATTTTGAATAATATTCATTTGTTCAATAACATTTTTTTTTTGATTTTCAATTTCATATAAAAAAGTTTTAACAGAATTAGAATATTTTTCATTTAAATTTTCCCATTCATCCATAATTTTATCATTAATTAAGTGGTTAATTCTTTTTTTACATTCACCTAATTTTTTAAAATATTTCATAGATTCATTTTCTTCTAAATCATTTTTAGGGATATCACCAATCCAATCTTTATTTTCTCTATCTTCAAAATGATTCATAATATCATTCATAATATCTTCAATTTCATTTTCAATTTCTTCTAAATTAATTTTATTAATTTTTTTCAAATTTCTAAATAAATTAATATAACTTAATATTTTAGGAAATTCAATATCATAATCTTTTAATTTATTTTTAACTTCTTCATTAGAAGGTTCAACAATATCAATTAATCTTTCATTTAATTTCTTATCATTTGGAGGAGGTGGATTATCTTCCATATGATAAATTATATTTGTATTTGGATCTAATTTTCTATTATTTACTCTTCTTAATGTTTCTTCTTCATTTACTTCTAACCAAATATAATTATTAAATGTTCCTGATGAAGTTTTTTTTCCATTTAAAGAATTTGCTATATTTGAACTTATATTATGATATGGTTTATCTAAAATAAATGTTATTCTATTTAGATTTAAATCTCTTTTATTTTCTTCTTTATCTATTTCTTGTATGAATCCTGTTGATAATTCTTCAAATCTTATATATTGTTCATATGTTTCTGGGAAATCTATTAAAAAAAATCCAGAATATTTTTCTTTGTTTATTTTTTCTAATTCATTTTGAAAATTTTGTTGTTCTTTTACTTTTGCTTTTGGTTTTTTTTGTTGTTCTTCTGCAATTTTATTTAATTCTTCTTCAATTTCTTTTATTCTATTATTTCTATTTGTTATTTCTTCTAATATTGTATTTTCATCTTTATATGGAAAATCATTTTTTATTTTTTGAAGTAATAAATTTATTAAATCATCATCTTTTATTTTTTCAATTTCTTTTTTTGCAAAAGGTTCAATAATTGGTAATAAATCTTTAAATTGTTCTAATTGTTCTTGTTTTTCTTTTTCTAAAGCTTCAATTTGATTTTTTTTCATTGATTTAAATTTAGGATGATTTTCAATAGGTTCAGTAATTTTTAAATATTCTTCAACATAACCATTAATCATATCATTAACAGAATAAATTTTAATATTAGGAAATTTCTCAGAAATTAATTTTCCTTGTGTTTTTCTTCCAGAAAATAAATGACCAATTAAACATAATTTAATAGGAATATATGATAAATCAATAGGATTTAAATTAGTATTTTTAATTTTAGTATCAGAATTATCTTTATTTAAACTATTATTAATATTTGAATTATTTACATTTGAAGAAACAATTGGTTCATTTTCTTTATCAGCACTCATTGAAACATTATTATTAGAAATATTAGAATTATCATCATTAAATTTATTTTCTTCTTTTGATATTTGATTTATATTATTTAATGAATTTGATGAAGTAATATTAGTAAATTTATTAATTGAATTTATTTCATTCATTTTCATATCTGCATTTAATTCGATAATTTCACCAAAAAGAATATCTTTTGTATTATTTTTTGGAATTATTATATTTTCTTTTTCTGAATCACGTAATTCAAAAGCTTCATTTTTCATTTTTAATATTGCAGCTGGTTTTAATCCTTGTAAAAGCATTTTTCCACTTGAAATTAAATTCATTATATCATTTCCTAATATTTTATAAATATGTAATTCTGAATTAAAAACTCTTTTAGGAATTAATTTAATATTCCAATTACCTCTTAAAAATAAATAATCTAAAAATTCACTAATACAAAACTCAGAATTTAATATTTTTTTTTTTTCATCTTCATCAAGTTTATCTAAAGAATTTTCTATTTCACTATCTAAATAATTTCTATTATGTTTAGGTGCTTTAATACAAGATTTTCCATTAATAAAATCTTCCATCCAACTTCTCCATTCTGGAATATCAATTAAATCACATTTATATTCTGATTGATAATTATAACTTTCTTCTGATATATCTAACATTAAATTAAAAATATCCATTATATTTCCTTTTATTTCTTCTCTTAATTTATTTCTTATTTCTATTTCTTTATTTCTACCTGATATTGTTTCTTTATTTAATTTTTTAAAAAAAGTTCCTATATCTAAAAAATCTTCTTTATTAAAACCTTGAGTTTGAGTTAAATATTTTACTTTTGAAAATACTGATTTTGTTTCTTCATTTTCATTTTTTGAATAATAAGTTTTATTATTTTCATTTTGTAAAAATATATTTTTTGGTAATAAAGGATAATGTGTCTTTCTAAAATCTTCATATTCAAATTGTTTATATAATTTAGAATTTTTAGGAATCATTTTAGGAGCAATTTTTTTATCTTCTTCTTCATTATCTTTATTTTTTAATATAGAATTTTTTAATAATCTTTCTTGTTCAGTTAAAATTTTATGAGATTCTTTTTCTGCTTTAATTCTCATTTTTTCTTCATTAACTTTATTATATATTTTTTTCATTACAATATTAGTAGGAATAAATTGTTGATTTTCACCTTCACCATATTTTTTTAATTTAGGATCAATTTGTTTAATATCAATTCCTAAATCAAACATATTTTTATCAAGTGAATAATATTTACAATAATCATTTGAATCATATTTATTAATTGGAGCTAAACTTTGTTTAGTTAATTTTTTTCCTGATTGAATTGATAAATTATCTTTTTCTTCATTAAAATCTTCTTCAATAATAATTGAACCTAATTTTTTAAAAGTTTTATTATGAAATAAAGGATCTAATTTTATTTTACTTTTATTAAATCCAACTGTACTACTTTGTATTTTATAATTTGGAGTTTTATTTACATTTTTAAAACTTTGTGGTCCCATTGTTTTATATAAATTTTGTTCATTTCTACTAATTGAATTTAAATGAACATTTAATCTTTCCATCATTTCATCAAAATTTATTTTTTTTCTATCAATTTGTGTTTTTATTCTATATATTATTTTTGCTGCGGCACCTTTTATATTATTCATTATATCTTTTTGTGTATTTTCATCAATATGAATACTTAGTGGCATTAAATATTTTTCTAATAATTTATAATTTCTTTTTACATCAAAATATTTTGTTGCATTTTTGTCAAATTCTTTTAAATCTTTTATATATTTTGTTTTGTATAATATTTGAGCAAAATAATATCCATTTGAAAAATCTTTATTAATATCAGTTATTGGAGGAGATAATTTTAATATATTATTTAAGTAATTTAGTAACGTGTCTGACATTTTATAATTTGTTTATAAACATTTATTTTTTAGTTATTTTTTTATTTTAAGTTAAATAATTAAAAATTTGATATAAATAAATATATTAATTTTAAATTCTTTAAAATATTTCTTTTGATTAAAATTTATTAACTTATATAAATAAATAAAAATAAAAGATGATTTATTATTTTTTTGTTAAATATTCTTTTAGCATAGATTATAATAAGATATTACTAATATATTTAATTTAATTAAATTTTTTAATGTTATTATTATTATTCCATAATATCATTTTATTTCTTTGTATTTTCATTAAATTAATTTTATTTGCTTTTTTCAAATCTCTTTCTATTTTATCATTATTTTTCTTTTCTTGTATAGACATTTTTAAAATATCTTCAAAACTCATATTGTCATTTATATTTTCTTTATTATCATCATTAGTTTGGTTATTTTGTTCTAATAAATACTTATTTTTAACTTTTTGATGTTGTTTTTTTTCTCCTTTTATATTTTTATAAATTTTTTCATCTTCATTTATAAATGTAGAATTTGTTCTTTTTTTTAAAAAAATATTTTTATCTTCATTGAATATATTATATTCCCATAAGCAATTTTCCCCAATCATATGTATTCAAATTTTAGTTTATTATTTTTCTTAAATTTAAATTAATTAAAGAAAAATAAATTATTTTTTTTCATCAAATAAATTTTAAATTAATTAATTATTAAATAATTAAAATTTAAATATATTAAGTATTATTAAATTAAAAATTAATTTCTAAAACTAAAACACAATTTTAGAAATATAAATATATAATATAAAATGTTAAAAAATATTCTAATTTCTAATATTTTTTGTAGGTTTAATGAATAGAAAACATCAAAATAGATAATATTATTGAATTAACTTATAAAATATATAATAATTAAAAAATATTTTAAATTTAATTCTTTTATTGTTCTATTTTTATATTAATTTTTTTAATATAATATTTAAATCTTTTTCAATTAATTTAATATATTTTATTGAGTTGGATTTTTAGGATTATTTTTAGTACTCTCACTTGTAGAAAAATTATCAAAGAAATACAATTTTAAAACTAACAACAAAACAAATTGAACAACAATAATTAATCCAAGTAAACCAAATTTTTTCTTTTGTTCATATTTTTGTAATTCTTTCCAAAAATTAATAACAACAAACATAGTAGAATTAATAGAACCATAAAGTAAAAAAATCCATTGAATAAATCCAACACCACAAGAGCAAATAAGCATAACAGGAATAAAACAAGTAAATGAATAACCATAAATACAAACAATACTAAAATAAGGTATTTTTTCTCCAAAAATTCTAGTACCAAAATATAATAAAAGTGGTAAACCAAATCCAATAATATAAATTAAACTTCCAGCAATAGGAACAAATTTTTGGAAAAAATTTTCAGTAGAAATATCATTAAAATACTTTGATAAAGAACCTCCTGCTGCAATTGAAAAAATTAATGTTGTATATATCCAAAATGGACCATATAAATCTGGTTTATTTATTGCTTCTTCATAAAATGAATTATTTATTGGTTTTAATGATGATATTATTCTATTTTGAATATCTTTTGTTGTTATTTTAAAATATTGTTTAAAGTAATTTAGGAAACATAATAGTTTATCTAAATATGTTTTTTCTGCTTCTTTTGCTATATTATCTACTGCTTTTTCTGCTATTTTTCTTTGAGTATCTTCTGATATTATCATTGATGTTAAATTTGATGTTTGATTTGTGTTTGTTTTATCCATTTCGTCATTTATATTTATTTTTAAATCAAGGTCCATTTGTTGATTTGGAGTATCTAAACTTATCATTTGATTGTCTAAGTCATTTTGATCGTTTAAATCATTCATTTTTTATTTTTTATAAATTATATTTATTAAAATG
Organism: Isotricha prostoma; assembly: GCA_023807205.1. Lineage (NCBI taxonomy): Eukaryota > Ciliophora > Litostomatea > Vestibuliferida > Isotrichidae > Isotricha > Isotricha prostoma. Next base: position 21,699 of record JAJMZS010003018.1, read on the forward strand.
AAAAAATTTCAATTTCTTTTTAAATAATAATTAATAAAGGGATATTTTATAAATTTATATAATAACCTAAAGAAGTAATTAATTTAAAAAGATATAGTTTAATTATATTTAAAAAAAAAATAACAATTATTTTAAAATAATTTTATTAATACTTAAAATATAATATAAATATAAAAAATAAAAAGAACAAAAAAAATCTTATTTTTCATATTTATTAATCAAGTTCATTTGTATATCTCTATCATTTGAATCATCTAAATCATTTTCAATAATATCATCTTGATCATCATCATTACTTTTATTATTACTTCCTTTATAATTACTATTATTATTTTTATTTCCAGTATTATGACTAGAATTTTTCTTATTAAATTTAGGTTCATCATTTTCATATTCAGTATCAATATTATCATCTTTATCATCTTCATCAATAAATTCTTCTTTAATTTGAGTATAACTAGTATATAAATCACCTTCAATTTTAACAACACCATCTTCAATTTTAATATGTTTATCATCAATTAATTCAATACAAGGTCCTCCATTAAAATTTAAAAAGAAAAAATCCCAAACTTCATCTTCAACAATAATAAAATCTTTATTTTTAATCATTTTTAATTTTACTTCATATTTTCCATTTGAATTATTTAAATTTACTAAATTATTATTTGTGATTGGACCAGGTGGAATTTCTTTATTTTTTTGTACAAAATTTTTCCAAGAATTAAACCAATCTAAATCAACTGCATAAAATCTTTTATCTTTCTTATCATTTATTTTAATTAAATATTTAAATTCATTTGATTCTTCTTCTTTAATTTGTTTAATTACATCTAATTCTCTTTCAATATTACTTATTACTGAATTATTTAAATTTTGACTTGTTGTTGTATCAATATCATCATAATAATTAATTGTATTATGTCCTAATGTTTCATATCTTCTAAATAAACCACATGAACTACATTTTACTTCATTTAATGAATTATTTACTTCATCACAAATGCAAGGCCAACTTTCATCTACTTTTAATATTTGTCTTATTGATGGTAATTTATTTTGAATTTCAAAAAATTCAACTTGAGTATAAAAACTTTTTTGAAATGATGATATTAAATTATCTTTTTCTTTTTCATTAAAACCAATTTTCATTGATAATAAATCAAATTCTAAATCATAATTAATAAAATTAATCATTCTATTTTCAATTTTTCTAATTTTTTCAATATTATGTAATAAAAAAGATATATCATTTTTATTAATCATATCATTTAAATCTTTTTCTATTTTTGTAAGTTGTAAACTTAATTTTTTCATTTCTTCTAAATAAGAAGAAATATGTAATTTTTGTTCACTAACACATTGAGATAAAAGTTGTTTAGCACTATTATGAAAATATTCAACAATTTTATTAAAATAAGAAAATAATTCTTCAATTTTTGAAGAATTTTCTTTTTCAAATTCAATTAAATAACTTTCAAAAAATCTTTTTAATTGACTAATTTGATTTTTAGTAATACAAGCTTTAAATTGACTAGAATCAATTCTTCTTCTTAAATCTTTAATTGCATTAGGTAAAGGTAAAGTACTCATTTTAGTTTCTTCAATACATTTATCACAAAATAAAATATTTGTTCCTGCTGCATAAGAATGAATAACTAAATTATGTTTTGCACATTTTCTATTAATATCAAAAAAAAATTTTTGTGAATTTCTAGGATTTACTATATTATTTTTTGATGTAATTGAATCTCTATCTTTTAAATTTAATGGTTTTATATTTTGAATTGATGCATTTGTTCCTCTATTTGTTGTTTTTCTTTCTTCTATTTTTTCTGCAATTTGAAGTAAATTATAATTTTTTATTAGTTTTAAAATATCTTTTTCTTCTATTATATTCTCTTGTATTGTATTACATGTTGGACATTGAAAATTTTTTTTCTCTTTTTTTGATTTTAATAACATTTGCTTTAAACATTCCTGACAAAATGTGTGACCACATGATAATAAACGAGGAATTCTTTTGTTAGGATCCCATTCAGTCAGGCATATATCACATTCCATTTATAAATTTTAGCGTTAAATTATATTTTATTTTTAATTTTTTTAATTTGCTATTTTTTTTTTTTTTCTTTTATTTTTGAATGAGTTAAATTTTTTTTATATTTCAAATATTGTTTTATTTTTATTGGGGATTAAAAATATTTTATTTTAAATAAAATTTTGTTTTATTTCTTTTTTTATTTTTTATATTTAAATTATTTTTTTTTTTGTTGTGTATATTCTTTTATGAGTTATTTATTTTTTGTTGATTTAAATAATAAAATAAAATAATTAATTTTTAATGCTTCAACATTTCTTTCATGAAAAAGAGGAAATCAATGATTCAATAAATTTAATTAATTTTACTCCTGCAGAAGAAGACAAAGGAATGAAATATAAAACTGAATTAACATTTAATTTAATGCAGTTAATTACAAAAATAAAAAATAAAGAATCAGATAATCAAAATATAAATAAAGAATTATTAATGAATTTATCTTTAATATTAAATTTATGTCAAGAAAAAACTATACCTATTAAATTACAAAAGACAGGAAATGAAAATAAAGATTATTCCTTTTATATTCCATTAAAAAAAATTTCAATAGATAATAAAATTGATAATGAAAATTTAAATGAAATAAATAAAAATATTATATATGATAATCAAGAAATTGAAATTATTTCACCATCAGAATCAAAAGAAATTTCTATTGATTTATCAAATAATATAAACAAAAGTTTATATTCAAATAATGAAAATTTAAATGATAATGAATTTAATTTTGTACAATGTCCAATATTATCAGATGATATAGAAAATTCAAAAGATTATTTAAATGTATTTGAAGAAATAATGAAAAATGATGATGAAGATAATATATTAATTAATGAAGATGATATAGAAAATAATAATAAAAAATCTAAATCAAAAGAAGTTGCTGTTAATAATGTTTTTAATTCTTCTACTTCTGATTCTATTAATAATAATATTAATAATTCAAATATAACAAGTACAAAAAAAGTATATAAAAAAAAGAAAATTTTAATTTTATCTTATTTAGATGAAAAAGAATATAAAAATATCATTGATTCAATGAATAATGTTTATATTCAATTAATGCTATATCATTATTTAACAATTAAAAATTTGATTGATAAAAATGAAAATTTTATATTCAATGATAAAATGAAATTAGATATTTTTAATTCACAAATAAAAATATTATTATTTCAAATTGGAATAATTGATACTTCTCTTTATCAAAGTATAATGAAATATATAATATATAAAAACAAAATTATTACATTTGAAGAATTTTTATCAAGTTTTAATATAATTCTTTCTCTACCATATGAAAGGATTAGACTAAAATATCATTTTTTATTTTATTTATCCAAAAGAGCCTCTGATCAAATATTTTATACAAATAGAGAAATTAAAAATTTTTTTAAATTAATTATGTGTAATAAAGTATATGAAAAAGATTTTTCTGAAATAATAATAAATAGATTAATTAATAGATATAAAGCAATTTATTATCATGATGAAAAAGAAAATTTAGCTATTCAAAAATATCATATAAGGAAATTAAATGTTGTTCTTGATTCATTTTTTGATGATTACTTCTAAATTCAAAATCATTAAATAATTTTGTATCAATAGTATTTTTTATTTATATTCTAAAATTGTGTATTATTTATATAATTAAAAAAAATAATCAAAAAATTTTTTTCAAAAATAGCAAAAAAAAAATATTAAAAAAAAATTTGAAAATAATTATTTAATTAATTATTAACAATATTTTGAAAACAAAAAAAAAATAGTAATATATCACAATTTATTAAAGTCTATCACTTAAAGTGATATAACAAACAAAATTTTTCCCAATCATAATAGAATTAATTCCAATATATTTCATATTTGGATCTAAAATATCTTTTCTTTTCATACCAGACTTAAATCCAGTATCATCAACAATCATTAAAATAAAACTAGTTTCAGCATCTTTAATAATATCTCTCCAATAAGTTCTAATGCAAACATTATTATTAGTAATTTCTACAATTTTTTCTTTTAAATAATTTTTATTTTTAATATCATCTTCATTTGATGGAAGTGGAACACACATTTTAGGATTAAAAATTAATTCATTCATTGGATTTATTTGTTCTAAAAATGAAATTGCTTCATCAAATATTGGTTGTCCTTTTGATAAAGCAACTTTTACTTTTGATTTATATATTAATCTATTATATTTATCAAATTTTATATTTGATTTTGATTCTTCAATTATTGGTATAAATTCTTTTGGGTTTGTTCTTACTTTATTTATATGTTCAAATATATATTTACTAAAATTATCTTTTGGATATTCTTTATTTTCATTAAGAATTTCATTATTATTATTTTTATGGTTTTTTAGATTTCCTTGTTTATATTCTAATACGTTTAATGTATTATTTGTTTCTTTTGCATTTGGATTGTTTTGAAAGTTTTCTATTTCTTGTTTTAAATTGAATGATTGTGTAATATCGTTTTTATTTATTGATGATAAAAAATCATTTGATACTGGATCAATGGGATATTTTTTTATTTTATTTTCCGCTTCTATTTCATTTTCATTATTTTCATTTCCTTTCATACATTTACATCCCATATTTAATTATGTTTTAACAATTCAAAATTATGAAAATAAAAATAAAAATAAATTATTAAAAAATAAAAAAAAAATTATAAATTAAAAAAAACAAATAATATATTAAAATAATTAACATTAACCTTCTAAAATTTTAAATTTTTTTCAAAAAACCAAAAGAAAAATATTTAAACAAATTAAATTAACAATTACATCAAAAAAAAAAACAAAGAACAAAAAAAAAATAAGAAAATTAAATAGTTCTAATTTGAATAGTAGGAGTCATCTTCCCATTAGAATCAAGATTAGAAACAATTAAATATTTATTCATTCCTTTCTCACTTAAATATTTATCAACAATTTCTAAATTTTTCATATAATCATTAGTAATACTTTCATTAAAAATAGGTTCAACATTCCATATTAAATTCATTTGATTACAAAGCATTCTATTACTAGTAAAAGCATACATAGGAATATTTAATCTACTAGCAGAAATATTTTTCATATAATCATCATCATCATTATTAACAGTAACAAGTGCTTCAACATCATCAGTAATAAAAGGTAAAATAGTAATCATATTTTCTTTAAAAGTATTAGGACTTTTATCAATTTTAGTACAAGAAAATTTTCTTACTAATCCTTGTCCTTTTTGTGTTTTTTTTGGTTTATGAGCATGTTGTCTTAAACGAGTATTAGTTTCAAAACCACTTCTTTGTAATCTTCCTCTATGTAATACACCAAAACAATCATCACAATCTGGTCTATCACAAATAGAATAAATATTACTTTCAGTTTCTTTAGCAATTTTAACCATTGTTTTAATTACTAAAACAGGATGAGGACTTTTAGTAGTTTCATCACTTGTCATAATAGCATCAACACCTTCAAATATTGCATTACCAATATCAGATACTTCTGCTCTTGTAGGTTGAATATTTTGTACCATTGATAATATCATTTGTGTAGCTATTATAATTGGTCTATTATAATATGAACATAAAGCTGCCATTTTCTTTTGCATTGTTGGTACTTCACCATATGATATTTCACATGATAAATCACCTCTTGCAAACATTATACCATCTGATGCTTTTATTATATTTTCTAAATTTTGAGTTGATTCAAAATTCTCTATTTTTGATATTATTTGAATATTTGCTCCTTTTGCTCTGCAATGATCACGTACTTCAATAACATCATCACCAGTTCTTACAAATGATAATGCTATAAAATCTACTTTTTTCTCAATACCAAAATCAATATCTTTCCAATCTTGTTCTGTTACAGTAGGAAGTGAAACTGGTCTACCATGAAGATTAATATGTCTTTTAGTAGTTATATCACATTGTCCTTCAATTACTTCAAATTCTAAATCTTCATCAGTTTTACTAATACATCTTGCTTGAACTACACCAGAATCAATAACAATTATATCATCTTCATCAACATCATCAATGAATCCTGGATATGAAACACTTAATTTTCCTGTATCTTCATATACTCCTTGATTAATTGTCATTGTGAATTTATCTCCTTCTTTTACTGAAAGTTTATCTCTTACTTCTCCTATTCTAATTTCTGGTCCTTTTGTGTCTAACATTATTGCTGCGTTTAAATTCATTGATTTTAGTAAGTCTATCAATTTACCATGAGTTTCATGTGTTCCGTGACTGAAGTTTAAACGAAATACGTTTACTCCTGTATCGTAGAGTTCTTGGATTATTTCTTTTTTATCTGATGCTGGTCCTAAGGTTGCTACTATTTTTGTTTTTTTATTTGGATTGAACATCATTTTTTTTTTTTTTTATTATTTTATATGATTTTTTTGGGGTTTTGGAGATTTTTAGAAGGGTTAGTTAATTAATTTTTTTTTTTTATATTTTTATTTATTTTTTTGGAAAAGAAGATTTAAAAATTTAAAGAATTTTTTTTTTTATTGTTTTAAGGAAATGATATTTAATAAAAAATAAATATATATGAATTTTTTGTAACATAAATATTTATATTTGTTATTAAATATTAATAATAAAAAGAAATACTGTTATTTCTTAAAAAATTTTACAATGTTAAAAACAAATTTATATTTTAAAAAATATAAATGAAGAAAATGATTTTAAATATATTAATTAATCTAAATAAAATCATTAAAACATTTTTTGTTATATATAAACATTTAAATGCCATTTTTCCAAAAGAAAAAAAAAATTATTAAAAAAGTATATTTCTTTACTAATTATTCTTTTAATAACAAAATGAATTAATTAAATTTTATGTCCAAAAGGGTTGAAAAAGAGAAAAAAACTGCAATAAAGATAATAAACAAGTATAAAATATAAAATAATAATGATAGTTATGCTGATAAATATAATATGATAATGGAAGAAAATGAAAATTTAAGGCAAGAGATAAATGATCTAAGAGCAAATATAAAATTAAATAAAGATATAATGGCCTCATTTTATTCACAATCTAAAAATTCAAAAGATAATATATTAGATAAATTAAAAGAAGAAAATACAAATTTATATAATATAATAGAAAAAACTTCAAAAGAAAGAGATTTATTAAAGAAAAAAGTAATTATATATTTATTTAATTTTTTAAAAAAAATAAAAAAATTTAGATGCTTCAAATAGAAGAAAATATAGATGCTTCAATAGGAAAAATAACAGAAGAAAATAATAATTTATCAACAAAATTATTTTTAGCAGAACAAGAATTATCAAAAAAATCAACAACAATAGCATTACTTAAAAAAAAAATAGCAAATTCAAAAAATAAATATTTTAAAGATGAAGAAGAATATTATATAATAGAACCAAGTGAAGCAGTAATTCAAATAAATGATGAATTATTTTTATATAAAGAAATTTATTCAAAATTAATATCAAGTTTAAAAAGATGTCAAAAATCAATTACAAAATATGAAATGATGATAACAAATTTACAAAATGAATTAATGAAAGTAAAAAATAAATATAGATTAAGTGTCTTAAGTGCAAATCGAGAAAAAGAAAATTATTTAAGTATCTTATCTCAAAATACAAGAAATGCAACAACAGAAAATTCAAAAAAAAATAATTCAAATAATTTACCTAATATTAATATTTTACCATCAGATGATTTTAGAGTAAAAACAAAATTTAAATTAGAAAATGGGAATTTTTATGCAAATGTACATTCACTTGATGAATTTTCAGAAATATTAAAAAGTGTTGGTTTAACTAAAACAGAATTTCAAAAAATGTCTAAATTAAAAACTTATAGTAAATTAACTGATGCAATTGAAATGATTTTTGGTATTTTAATTGATAAAAATACAACTATTAAAATATTACAATCTGAAAATGATAATTTAACAAATAAAAATTTTGTTTTAAATAAAGAAAATATGGCTTTGAATTTTGAAATAAAAAAATATAAAGATTTAAATGATAATATATCTAGTAATGATAGAGATGGAACTTTATCAAATAATATGAGTAGTATTACTCCTAATAGATTAGATAATATTGATGCTTTACATACTTATCAAAGATTATTAGAAAGACAAAGACAAGATGATGATTTACAAAGAGAAATTGATGATTTAGATTTGTCTTATTCTAGTTCTAGTAAAAAAAATAATGATACTACTTCTGAAAATTATGAAGAAATTATAAGAAAATATGTTATGGATAGTAATTCTTTAAATCTTGATAGTTCACAAAAAAAGTAATTAATATATAAAAAAAAATTTTTCATCCAAATAAAAAAATTGGAATTATTAATCATATAAATTTGAATTAAATTGAAATATAAAAGTAAAAAAGTGTAAAAATGTAAAATCAATAAAAATTTTATATTCAAAAAATTAAATAAAAATAAAACAGAAAAAAAAATTACTTTTTTTGTATTAATATAAACTAAATATAAAAAATAAAAAAAAATATTTAATTTTTTTTTTATAAATAAAACTTCCTTCTTCTAACTCCCATTTTATCTTTATATAACCATTCATATTCTCCAAATTGTGGATCAAATAAACCTTTTTGTACATAAAGTAACTTCATAACAAATCTAGGACCAATTTCTTGTAATTTAACTTTAATATCTTTATTATTATCATCACTTTCTTCTTCAAAAATATATCTATAATATCTAAAAAAAATATAATCTCTTTGATTATGAAAAGTAATTAATTCTCTTCCTTTCAATTCTTCATTTTTAGGAAAAATTGCATTTAATGCTCTTTTAATTCTAAAACCTAAATTAGTTTTAAAATTTTTAAAAAGTAATTCTGGATTAAAACCAGATGAAGTACAATGTCCTTCAATTTCATTTTGATAAATAACATTAAATAATTTAAATTCTAAAGTAGGACCATTTGGTAAATGAATTAATAATAATTTATAGGGTTTTCTTAATCTTTCAGTAATAATAATAATATCAGTAAATCCTTTTTCAATTGAATGTTTCATTATTGTTCCTAAATCAAATTTTTTTCTATAATAAAAATAACTATTTGGAATAATATTTTTTAATTCTCTCATAAATCTATAAATTCCTCCTGTGTGTTTTATTGATGTTGTTAAAAGAATTTGAGGTTCTATTTCATTATTAAAATAATCTTTATATTCATCTTCATTTAATGCTTTTTTTATTTCTTCATCATTTTCATCTATCATATTTTCATCTATTTCTCTCATCATATCAATTGTTTTTGGAGTTTGTTTTGGTTTATATATTTCTTTTTCTTCGTCTTCATCATTTGAATTTAATTCTTCTTTTCTTTGTTGGTGTTTTCTTCTTAATTTTGCTTTTAATCTTTTTTTTAATGAAGAACGCATCATTACTAATTGTCTTCTTTTTTCCTTGTTTTTTGTGTTTTTTGTTGGATTTGTTTTATTTAAAATATTTAGTTTTTCTAATTCTTGTTCTAATTCATTTTCTGTTCCTGATTTTATTATATTATTTGTTATTGATTCTGGTTTTATTTTTTTTCGTTTTTGAGTCTTTTTGGTTGAGTCGATTTTTTTTCTTTTTGATTTTTCCTTTTTTTTCTTATCACGAATTTTCTTTCCCATTCAAAAAAGAAAATATAAAAATATTTTATATTAATGATAATTAAATAAAGTAAATTTATATTTTAATAATTAATAATAATAATTTAAAGTATTTTTTTAAATAATATTCTTTATAAAATGAATAAAAATGTTCATTTTTTACCAGAAATAACAATATCAAATAACAATAAAAGAATATATGATATGCAATTTATAAATGAAAACATATTATCAATATCAGATATATCAGGAGCAATACATTATTATACTCTAAATGAAAACTCCAATCCAAAATTAACAAAAACACTTCAATTATATAAACGAGAAGAAGAAAATTCAATATTTTCCATAGATAACATTTCTGATATGACAATAGCAGGATCATCAAAAGGTGATATAATAATATTAAAAAATGAGAAAAAAATAAAAACCTTCAACATAAATAAACATAACAAAGAAAATCAATCAATATCAAAATGTATTTTCCTAAATGAAAACTTATACACATACGGTGACTCATCAGGACAAATAATAATTAAAGATATAAGAACAGATAAAATAATAAAATCATATCAAGAACAAAGTGAAGAAATAACAGATATAGTTCACACAGAATTAAAAGATAATTTCATATTATCATCAAGTATAGATGGAACATTAGGAGTATATGATATAAGACAAAAAAAAATATTTGCATTATCAGATTGTATAGAAGAAGAAATAAACTCATTGGAAATTGTAAAAAATTCAAATAATATTTTAGCATCAACAAGTGAAGGTTATATTGAAATTTTTAATTGGGGTTGGTTTGGTGATTTTAAAGATAGAATTAAAGGTCATCCACAAAGTGTTTTATGTATGGATAAATATGATGAAAATTTAATTATTAGTGGATGTGAAGATGGTGGTGTTAGGATTTGTAGTGTTTGTCCAAAAGGTGTTAGAGGAATTATTTGTGATAAGGAAAAAGTTACTATTGATAATGAAGAATTTAATGAAGTTAATTGTGTTTGTGTTAGTAAAGATAAATCTTTTATTTGTTCTTGTTGTAATATTTCTTTTGTTAAAGTTTATGATTGTAGAAATATTGATTTTAGTAAAATTTATCCTAATCCAAAAGATGAGGAGTTTAATGAGAGTTTTAATAGTGAAAATGATGATGATAAAATTGAGAATGAAAGTGAAAATGATGATGATGATGATTTTAATAGTGATGAAGATGAAGGAAGTGAAAATGAAAGTGATAATGAAAGTGAGAAAATAAGTTTAAGTAAAAAAAAAATGAGGGATAATAAAAATGAAGTTAAAGGAAACATAAATTTAAAAAATAGAAAAATTAATGAAGATGATATTCCTGATATTAGTGATGAAATTATTGATGATGAAGAAAATGAAAATGAAGAAGAAGAAGAAGAAGAAGAAAATGAAGAAAGTGAAAAAAATGATAATTATGAAAAAGAAGAAAGTAAAGAATATGAAAAAAATGAAAAATTAAATAATGATATTAATTTAATTGAAAGTGAAAATGAAGAAAAAAGTAATAATAAAGATGAAAGTTCAGATGATGATTCAAGTATAAGTGATGATTCATCAAAGAAAAAAAAAAAGAAATCAAAAAAAATAAAAACATTAGGTAAAAAAAGAAAATCCAATACTTTAATAGAAACAGAAAGAAGAAAAGCATTTTTCAATGACTTATAAAATTAAAAAAAAAAAATAAATAAATTATTAAAAAATAAATATAATTTAATTATAATAAAATAATAAAAAACAATTTTTAATTAAAAGAATAAAAAAATGGATGATAATAACATAAATAATAAAAAAGAAAAAAAAAATTTATCTCCCTCTCAACTTTTAGAAAAATATAAATTTTTTTATTTAGTACATGGAAAAGCAATATCAGAATTTAGTCCAGATTTAAATATTTTATTAAGAAAATTTCTAATTAAAAAAATATATGATTTATCACAATCAACATTAGAAATAAAACAAAAATCAGAAGATTTTTTAAATTCAATTTGTGGATTAGAAAAAGCAAAGGAAATATCATTAAATTTTAATGCTGATAAATTATGTAAATATGAAGATTTTATAACATTTATAGAAAAATCTTTCGAAGCAGCTGAAGAAGATTTTAATGATAAAATAATTCAAAATGATTATTCTAATTATTTACAATTAATTGCAGTTTATAGATTAATTTCAGATATGACTGATTTAATTGATTGTTGGAAAGAAAAAGATGAAAATATACAAAAATTTCAAACTTTATGTAAATATAGATGTATTCAAATTATTTCTGCTAAAAATGATTTTGATACAAAACCTAAAACTGGAATTGAAAAAGAAATTGAACAACTTTCTAATGATATTAAAAATGAAAAAAATGAAACTGTTGAATTTAAAACTGATAGTCAAATATGTAATGAATTATTAGGGAATAATAATTATACTAATTATAATATAAATTATAATACTAATATAAATAATAATAATAATAATATTAATTTTAATAAACAATCTATTTCTAGTTCTGTTTTGATAAATAGAAATGTTAGTAATCAAAATCAATCTGGAAATAAAGATGATTTTAATTTAATTAAAAAATTAACTCTTTTTGTTGCTGATGGAAATAATAATATTAAATCAATCATGCCTAAAGTAAATAATTATAATTTAAATAATCAAAATATTAAAAAATTAGAAAATAAAGATAATAATAATGATAATTCAGATAATAATTCAAAAACTGGAAAAGTATTAGGAACAAATTATATTGATAATAAGGTAAATAATCCATATTCTAAATTAACACACTCTTTTATGAAAGCAATAAAAAATGAACAACAAGAAATTAATATAAATGCTAATTACTCTCAATTAAACTCAAATATACAAAATCCATATGAACAATTTAATAACAACAATAGCAATAATAATAACATTAATAATAATAATAATATTAATAATAATAATATTAATAATAATAATAATAATATTAATAATAATAATCAAAATCAACAAAATAATAATTTATTTAATAATGAATTTGGTAATTTCAATAAACAACAAGAATTTGGTGGATTTAATAATTATAATAATCAAAATCAACCAAAAATAGATCCTAAATTAATTGAATATCAAAACAAGTTCAACAACAATATAATAATAATTATAGTTATAGATATGTACCACCTAAACCAAAAACTCAATCTATACTTCCTCAAAGAAAAATAATTGTTAAAAAAAAAGATAAAGAAGAATTAGAAATTGAAAAAATGTTATCTGAATTAAAAGGAAATCCTCAAAAAAATATATCTAATAATAATCAAAGAAAAACTTCTTATAATATAAATAACAATAATAATAATAATAATAATAAAGTAAATATAAATTCACCAAATAAAAAAGTAGAAAATTCAAATAAAAAAAAAGAAAATGTAATAATATCAAATCCACTTATTGTTCCTACTGAATTTAAACAACAAACTACTAATTTATTAAATAATTTTATATATAAAAAAGAAAAAAAATTAGATATTGAATTACCAGTTGTATATAGAGATGTTGATTATATTTATTTATTATCTCACATAAAACAAGAAATGATTCCAGATATAATTGATTTAATTGAAAAAAATAATTTAGAAAAAGCTCTTTCTCAAAGTGAAATGATATTATATTATTTAACAAATATTATCCCAAAAGAATAATAAAATAAAATTATTATTTATTTTGATTAAAAAAATAATTAAATATTTTAATTAAAATAGTGAAAAAAAATCTTATAAATAAAAATAAAAAAAACATATATTTTAAAAAAATAAAAAAAATAATAAAATAATATTTACATTAAAAATGCAAGATGAATCAAATCAAAATTTAGATCTTCATTGGAAAAAAGTATTAATAAGAGAAGAATTTTTAAAATTATATTTTGATGCAATGGGAGTATCAAATTTAGTTAATATAAGAAGATTAACAGATTTATATAATTTTGATAAAGTATATACAGATGAACAATTATTATTTGCAATTGTAAAAATAAATGAAGATAGTCAATATTATACTCATTTAAAAAAAAATTATATTGATGTGAAAGAATTATTTAAAGGTTCTGGAATAAAAATTTTACAACCTTTTCATAAAAAAGAAATGGTTATAAAGGAAAAAGAAACTAATTTAGATGATAAAGAAAATCAAATAAATGGAAATGATGAAATAAATGATCCAAATAATATTCTCTTAGAAGAAAAAACAAAAAAAAAGTATATTGAATATAAAATTGAAAATGATTCAGGTATTAATTTCTTAGAACTCGCATTTACTGGTTTTATGAATCAAAAAAATCCTAAATTATTAAATGGACCAATTAAGGATTTTTTAAATAGATTTGATGAGAAATATGATAGTTTAAATGATCAATTAAATTTTGAAGAATTAGCAAAAATTTTAGAAAGTGATAATGAATTAAATAAAAGACATAATAAAATTGTAACTGATATCTTTCAAGATGATTTAGAAACAATTCATTATGATAATAATAGTTTTTATTCAATATTTTTTGGATATGAAGGTCAATTAATTGAATTTATTCCTTCAATTAATATTTTAAGAATAATAGAAAAAGATGGTGTTACTGATACAAATATAGGAGAAAAAATGTATAAATTTATAACAAATATTAATAATACTAATAATAAAAAATATAAAGAATTATTTTATTTTGATGATATTACTTTATTTTGTGAAAATAAAGAAAAATCAAATGAAGATATTATAAGTTCTAGTATGATGGTTTTTTTCATTGTTTTACTTAGTACAATTTTATTTTTAATTAATTTCTTATTTTTTATTCCACAACAAATCTTTTATATTCAAAGGCAAAATTTGTATAATTTATTTAAGTATGATGATTTAGATTTATTATATAGTAAAGCTTTAGTTACTAATTTTATAAAAACAAATTTTTTTGAACAAATATTTAATAAGAATAATACTTATAATTATAATCTATCTAATTCTAAAATTGAACCACCTTTAAATAAACCACCAGAAACAGATCAATATAAATATGTGGTTAATTCAAATATTTTTAGTGGAATAACTTTAAATTTTAAAATAGGAAAAGAAGATCCAAAAGGTAATAAATTATTTCAAACTACAGCAGGATATTTTGGTCAAAAACCAAAAATTGATAAAACCAAATCTCATCCTATACCAAAATCAGAGGACTCATTAGAAAAAGATACATATCAAATATTTTTTGACACACACCTTCACAAAAATGAAAGTAGTTTTGAATCAATAATGAATGAATCATTAACAGAATTATATATTAATATTATGTTATATAATAATGATTATGAAATTGCTTTAATAGAAAGAGTAAAATTTAAATTTGATACAATTGGAAAAATTGAATATTCAAGAAATTTTGAAGGAATAAAAATGTTTTTAAATAAAGGAAAAATTAAAATTGCATTAATAATTTTAAATATTTTTTACTTATTATCAGTAATTTATGATACATTTAGAGTAATAAGATTATTTACAAATCATATAATTAACTTCTTTAAATTAAGAATAAATACATTTGAAGCTTCAGATTTTATTGATATGATAACATCAATTTTAGCAATTGTATCAATTATTTGGTTTTATTGTTCAATATTATTAAGAAAAGATGTATTTCCTATTGTTTGTGAAGAAGAATTAGATTTTGTAAAATGGATAAAAATAGGAAGAGATATTAGAAATTATAGAGTTTACACTTCAATATGTATGTTTCTTTTATTTGTAAAATTACTTATATTTTTCTATAGATCATTTCCAGCTTTAGGAATAGTTTTTGATACTTTTTCAAAAGCATCAATAGAATTATTTTCTTTATTCTTTTTAATATTTGTAATTTTAATAGGATTATTTTTTATGTTTCATGGAGTTTTTGGTGGATATACTCATTCATATTATGAATTAGGACAAGCATTTCTTTCTGTTTATATGTTATTTATGGGTATTTTTTATTATGATTTTGACTTTGAATATATTGGAGAAAGTGCTTTTATAACTCCTTATTTACTTGTTGTTTTTTTCATTGTTTTTAATATTATTTTATGTAATGTTTTCCTTTGTTTAATTATTAGTACTTTTAAAGATATTAAAAATAAGAAACAAATGCTTAATGATGCTGTTTTTATGATGACTATTGAATCTGCTCTTAATTTATATCAAAAATTAAAAAATTTACTTTTGTGTAGAGATCCTGAAGATATAATTAAAGAAGAAGAAAAAAAAAGAAAAGAAAAAGAAGAAAAAGAACAAGGTAAAATTATAGAAAGAGATAAAGAAAAGGAAAAAGAAAAAGATAAAGAAAAAGGAGAAGAAACTGGAGTTGAAATGATGTCAAAAATGGCAAAAAAGAATTATTATAAAATAATAAAATATAATTTATCAAATTTAGATTGTTTAAGTTTTTTTAAAAAAAATTTAACAAATTTAGAAGATTTTGAAAGAAAAAAAGAGAATAATTTTAAAATAATAAGAAAAAATATATTAAAAGATTATGTAGAAGAGTTAAAATTAAATGCATCAAAAGACTTTGATACATTAACAGATGCAATATTATATATAATATTTATAGCAATGTCAATTGCAATGGTTTATACACAATTAAGATTAGATAATAGAGAAAAAATTCAATATTATGCATATTCACATGTTTTAGAAAAATATTTTTCAGACTTTAAAGACGATTTTAAAAATCAAAGTGAAATGAAAGAAATTTTCCCTCAAAAATTTTTTAAAACAATTTATGATTGTGAAAATAATATAACAATAAATAAAGAATTTATTCCAGGATATACTTTCTTTCAAACTGGTAGTCGAGAATATGGAAAAGAACCATATTTTAGAATTACATCAAGATTATATAATTTTATAGAAAATGAACATAATTATGAAAAAAGATTTTATCCATATAGAACAAAAGGAGGATCTGGATTTTTAAAAGATAAAAAATGTCCTTATAATTATGAATTTATTAGTGATATTTCATTAAATAGAGAAAATATAAATTATCATAAAAAAGGGGACAATAATACAATAAATTCATGTAGTGGATATGTTTATTTTATTTTTGATAAATGTCCTTATAATGAAAGTGATTTTAACAATTATAATGATATTATTTCATATTCTAATCTTGGAAGAACTACTCTTGATTTTTTTATTATTAGTCAAAATTATGATTTTATTATTTATTTTGTTATTAATTTATTTTATCATCCTTCTGGTGCTATGAGAAAACAATTATTTGCTAATATTATTCCTGTTAATAGATTTATTACTTATAATGATTTTAATATTACTGTTATTACTATTGTTTGTTATATTTTATTTTTTTATTTCTTTTTTAAAATCTTGTATTCTATTTGGTTATTAATTAGAGAACAAATACTTTCTTCATATTATAATTCAGGAAATTATGAACTTTTTAAAGATTCACCTTTAATTAATAAATTTTATCAGTTTAATGTTAGTAATTATCAAAATGAAAAAGGTTTTTTTTTAATTATTAAAATTATTTTCTTTTCTTTAATTAATTTTATTTGGAAAACACTAATTTTATGTTGGTTTATTATTACATCAATAATAAGATATATCACAGAAGATATGTTTAATTTCTTAGATTTATTTTCTTCTGGAATTTCTTTATCTATGTTTATTTTATGGTTTTATATAATAAAATATACAAATGAATTAGATTTAAATCAAATTTATTCTAAAAAAAATGGAGATGATGACTATAATTTATTTAGAATAAACCATTTATATAAATTATATTCAAGATATATTAATTGGTCTGCAATAAATTTATTTTTTATTTTTGTCAGATTAATTCAATATTTAAAATTTTCAAAATCAATTTATTTAGTTTTTGCAATTTTTGAAAAACAAAAATTAACAATTATTCTATATTTAATATTTTTATTTATAATTAATTTAGGATTTGTCTTCTTTGGTTATGGTTTATTTTCACAAGATTTAAAAACATTTCAAACTATTGGATCAGGTTTATTAGATGTTTTTGTAATTTTAGCAGGTAAAATTAGACCAATTGATGTATCATATATTCAAGATAAGAATTTTAATCCTTTATTTTTATTCTTCTTTACTACAATAAATTATTTAGTTTTATTAAATTTCTTTTATTCTATTTTAATTGAAGGTTATCATGAAGTAAAAAGTAGACAAGTTAAAAATTTAGGAAATGATTCAACTAATTATAATATTTTAGCAACAATTCTTAAAATTTTAAGAGAGAAATTAAAAATTTTTAAAGGAGTTTGTAAAAATTATCAAAAGAAATTATATAAATATATGGATGTATATCAAAAAAATCTTGAAATATATGAAAATGAAATTATTGATTATGGGTCAAAAAAAACAGTGAATAGAAAATTCTTAAATATACTTGAAGAGTTTACGGGAGTAAATGAAATTGAAGATCCTTTAAATAAAGTAAAAAATAAAAGTGATAATAAAGAAAATAATAATTCAGATGATGATAAAAATTTAACAGATCAAATATCAATATATCATAAAATTATAATTTATATTGGAAATTTATTGAATACTGAATTTGATTTTGTTGAAAAGTTAAAGAAAAAAAAAACTAAACATAAAATAGAAAATAAAATAAATAATATTGAAAATGATAATAAAGAAATTGTACCAGAACAGAATAAATTAAAAGACATAAAATGGAAAAGTGGATTTTTAACAACATTTAAGCATAATTTTAAATCAAAAAATAATGCATTTTTCAAACCAAATCTCTTTGATAAATATTATTATTACTTTGATTCAAATATAGATTTATATTACAAAGATAGAAGAGATAAACCAGATACATATAAATTTAATAAAAATAGAATACCAAGATTTAGTAAAGAATGTTTCTTAGATCAATTAGAAAATATAAGACAAAAAGATTTCTTTATGATACCAAGTATATTATCTAAATTTAATAGAAATTTCAATACTACACTTCCTTGTTTATCAATTAACAAATGCTATCTTTCAAATAAATTATGTGAAAAATGTAAAGAAAATCAAGAATTATTTGATAAATTATCAGGAGAAATATATGATTTAGTTATTAAATATTTTTATTTACCTGATGATGAAGATGATCTTGATATTTATCTTGGTTATTATATTCATACTAAAAGAAAATCTAAAAATAATATTGACCTTAATAATTTAGGTAAATTACTTACTGAAGATAAAATTAGAGAATTTTGGAATAAAGTTGTTGAAAAAATTAATCAACCTTTTAAACTTACAGGGTCTAATATTAAAATTAACTCTGAAATTGAAAGAGAAAATAAAAATGAAAATGAAGAAAATAAAAAAGAAAATAAAAAAAATAAAGAAAATAAAAAAGAAAATGAAGAAAATAAAAATGAAAATGAAGAAAATGATAATGAAGAAAATGATAATGAAGAAAATGAAAGTGAAGATAATAAAAAAAAGAATAAAAGAGAATTAATTGTTCCTGTATTAGATTCTGTTAAAGTAAATGAAACTGCATATACATTATATTATAAATATTTAATTTGGTCAACTTTATATTCAATTTTTATAAGTAAAGATAAAAAATTAATTCGAAAAATAAGAGATAATTCAAAATGTTATAAAATAGTTTTAGAATATGAAAAAAATTTAATAATGATAACAACTAAAGGAAAAGAAAAAGAAGAAAATGATGAAATTGATACAAACTCAAATAATATTTCATTATATCTTAGTTTATTTTTTAATTTATATGAATTAAATAAAGAGACTTGGGATAAAGAAATATTAGAATATGATTTACCAAAAAATTCTTCAATAATGTATATTTTACAACATATTTTCCAAAATGAAAAAATAAATGTAAAAGATATATTTTTTGAAAAAGAAAAATTTGAAAAATCAAATTCATTTTATTTTAATAATAAATATCTTTTAAATGAAAATGAAAAAATTAAAGATTATTTACTTGAAGAACCTGATAAATTAACAAATGAAGAAATATTAAAATTTGAAAATTATCCTATTATTTTTCCTAAAATTTGGACTAGATTAAGTAATAAAATAGAATCAAAAGAAAAATTAGATGAATTAAGAAATTTATTTTTAGGATATAATGAATTAGTTGATGAAAGATCAGAAAATAAAATTGATTTTATAGCTGAAATGAAAGAAAAAGATTTTTTAAAAAAATATTTTGAAAAATTAGATGTATTTAAATTTTTAAGTCCTGAAGAAAAAGCAGAAATTACTTTAATGTTTCCTCCTGTTAAAGAATTTGTAAATCAAGCAACTGCACAATTAAAAAAAACAAATAAAGAATCAAATGAAAAAATTCAAAAAATTGAAAAAATAAATAGTTTTCAAGATTTATTAAAATATTTTAGAGATTATAGAGTTAATATTATTGAAAAACATAAAATCTTTTTTACAATTTTTGAACAAACTTTAGGTGATATTAAAACTAAATTATCAAATATTAATCATAAATATGATTATGCATATCATAAATTTTTAAAAAGAGAAAATGACTCTTTAGAACCAATTAATAAAATAATTTTATCTGAATTTTATAATCATTTAATTGAAAAAGAAAGATTTGATTTATTAAAACTTTCATTTAAGACACAATTAAATGTCAAAAAAACAAATAATTTAGAAAATGATCAAAATATTGGAGAACCAATTTTTGAAAGAATTAGTGAAGGAAGAAGTGAAATAATAAAAGATAATGATAATGATAGAAATGGAAAAAATAATATTATGAAAAATCCATTTTTATGGATGCTTTCTTTAAATTCTTATAATTATTTTGATGTTTGTCAAAAAATAAAAGATGATGATGTTAGAGAATTTTATTTAGAATTATATGTTTATATTTATGATGAAGAAGAAGATAAAGAAGATTATTATTTAAAAAGAAAAGTAAAACTTAATTTTATTGAAAAATATGATAAATATATTGAATATTGTAAATTAAGAGAAAATATTGAAAAGAAAATTGAACAATTAAATGGATTAGAAAAAGAATTAGATGAAGGAATTAATTATCTTGAGAAAAGGAAAAAACAATATGATATTTTATTGAAAAATTGGGATGAACAAAAAAATATTTTAGAAGATTGGAAAAATGACAATGAAATTCACACTTAAAATAAATTTAAATTTATTTTTTTAAAAAGATTTTTTTAAAATTAAAAAATTTTCATTAATTTTAATTTATATTAACTCAAGTCTTTATGATATATTAAATTAAATAACAAATAAGAATAAATATTTATCTAATTTTTACTCTTTTTTTTTGATTGAATTTTTTCAATCATTTCATTAATATTATTAAAAACATTAATATCATCTTTAAAATTATTATCTCTTTCCTTTCTATCATGTACAAAATTTTTTAATTTTCCTTTAATATCATTAATATATTCTTTTCTTTCATTTAAATCATTCAAATTATAATCTTTAATAGCAAATTCTTCCCTATATTTCTTTTTGTCATTATTATCATAATCATTATTATTATTATTACTATTACTTTTATTTTCAATATCATAAACTAAAGGTTTAATATTAATTGGCAAAGGTGTGGGTGAATTATTTGAAGGAGGAATTTTATAATTAAAAAATTCATTTTTAAAACTATTAATCTTTTCAACAATATTATTTTTATTTGAAGGAGTATTTAATTTATTTATCATTATCCTATCAGCTGCTAATGGTTTTTTATTTTGAGATCTAATAATATTTTTACTATTAAAAATTA
The DNA here is from genome assembly GCA_023807205.1 of Isotricha prostoma. Taxonomy (NCBI): domain Eukaryota; phylum Ciliophora; class Litostomatea; order Vestibuliferida; family Isotrichidae; genus Isotricha; species Isotricha prostoma. Next base: position 43,280 of record JAJMZS010003018.1, read on the forward strand.
TTTCATTTTTATATTCTTTTTTATTAATTATATTATGTGATGGAATATTAATTGATGGTATTGATATTTTATTTTTTGGAAATACTAATCCTTTAAAATTATTATTATTATTTTTTGAACTTTTTGATTTCTTTTTCTTTTTATTTTCTTCATTTTGAAATAAAGATGATAATTTATTTAATGCATCTTGTTTATTTATTGTTTCCTTTTTTCCAAATGTAAAATCAAATATATTATTTAATTCCTCTTCATTAATATTATAATTTGAATTTTCATATAAATAATTTACACAATTTTCTTTATTAATATCTGTTTCTTTACAAGAACCAATATAATCAACTAAATTTTTAATTACAAATTGAGAATTTTTATAATTATCATTTGAATTATCAGTCATTAAATTTAAAACCTATTTTATTATTAAAATATTGACAAAAAAATATAATAGATAATTTAAAATTAAATTAAAAACAAATGTCAATAAATTACTTATATGATTTTGTAATCCATTATCATACATATAAAAATATTGACTTAGTAAATCAAGGAATATATAACATCAAAACAAAAATATTTACAAATTTTAATAATAAAAGATATTATGCAGTACCATATTATTTTACTGAATCAAAAGTTTTAGAAAATATGTCTCAAACAGATGAAGAAACAATAACAGCACATTGTATTATTAATCCTAAAATTCTTGAAAATAATTTTGAATATATTACTAAAAGTTTTATTATAAGATATTCAGATGAAGAAATTGAATTAGATGAATTTTGTTATTTTAGATTAGAAATTCCATCTAATATAAATTTAAATGATATTGAAATAGATATTAGATTTTATATTGAATTTTCTGATTTTAATAATAGTTCTAATGTAAGTAATTTTTTAAAAGGACTTAAATTTAAAAAATTACATTTTGTTAATGTAAATATTATTAATGAAGGAATTTCTAAAAATTTTATTGAAAGTTATACTCCAATTGTTTATTATGATAATTTTTCAAGCTTATTAAATGTTTCTATTCATAGAGTTTTATCTGATTTTAAATTAAGAATTTCTAAAAATTATTTCCCTTTTGCAATTGAATCTCCTAAAGAAAAAAGTGATGACAAAAAAAATGAAAAAGATGAAAAAATTGATTTAAATAATAATAAATTCACTAATTTGATTGATTGTTTTTATGATGAAAATACTGAAATTCCAGCAAATATTCCAAATGATATAATTGATAAATTGTATAATAAATATGTTTTAAATTTAATATCATCATATGTTTATTTAAAAAAGAAATTAAATAAATTAACAAATAAATTAATTGATGAAAATATGAAAGCAGAATTTTCAAATTTAATAAATACACAACCATTATTAATTTTTACAGATGAAAAAGAAGAAAAAATAAAATTAAATAATGAAGAAGATTTAAATGAAATTTTTTCTCAAATACAAAATTTATCAAAAAGAATAAAAGATACTTCAAAAGACTATATTGGTTTTAGAATATTTAAAGAAATAAATTATATTAGTACTCAAATAGGATATATATGGCATAAATATATAGAATTAATAAGAAATTTTCCTCTTTCAGCAAATTTTATTTTTAAATTAGATTTTAAAAAAGAATTAAAAGAAGGTTTATTTAAATTTGTAGAAAAAGCAAAAATAAATATAACAGATACATATAGTTTATTATTCCCAGTTGAAAAAAATTTACAAAATTTAAATATGTCAAATGCAATAGAAAAAAGAGAAAATTTAAAAAAAATATATAAAAGACCAATAATCGAAATTTCAAATTTTAAAATAAATCCTTCAATTTTCCCAATAATATTCGAAGAAACATATACAAAAAATTTAAATCAAAGTACAGATAAAAAATCATTATTAGATACAAATATTTTAATGCAAAGAGATCAAGAACAATTAAAAGATAATTTAGATTTAAAAAACACACAAAGTTTACAAAGTTATAAAAACAATCAAACATTAGGACTTCATTTAATAATATTAGTACATGGATTTGAAGGAAATTCAAATGATATGAGAATAATAAAAAATGAAATCGCTTTAATAAATCCAACAATAGTATTTTTATCATCAATTTCAAATCAAGATGATACAGGAAATGATTTATTTCAAATGGGAAAAAATTTAGCAACAGAAGTTATAAAATATATAAAAGAATGGGATAATGGATTAATATTTAAAAAAATATCATTTATTGGTCATTCAATAGGTGGAGTTATTATAAGAAGTGCATTACCTTATTTAAAAGAATATAAAGAAAAATTATATTTATATATATCATTATCTTCTCCTCATTTAGGTTATGCTTTTTCAGATAGTAAATTAATAAAAACTGGAATGTGGTTTTTAAAAAGATGGAAAGGTTCAAAAAGTTTAGAACAATTATTACAAAATGATAATGAAAATTTACAAGAAACTTGTTTATATAAAATTTCAGAATTTGAAGGTTTAAATTGGTTTAATTATGTTTATTTATTATCTAGTCATCAAGATAATTATTCACCTTATGAAAGTTCTAGAATTGAAATAAGTAATAATTCAAATCAAAAAGATATTAAAACTGAAAATTATAGAAATATGGCTTTTAATATTTTATCTAAAATTACTAATAATACTTTAAAAAGAGTTGATGTTAATTTTGTTATTCAAGAAAAAAATTTTGATACTTTTATTGGGAGAACTGCTCATATTCTATTTTTGGAAAATATTGATTTTATGAAAACATTTTTTCATAATATTGAAAATATTTTAAAATAAAATTTATTTTTTTTATTATTTATTTTTATATAAAATATATAATTATTTAATAATAATATCTTTTATATGATAGTTGATTAAAAAATTTATAATAATAGTTATTTATATCAATAATATTTTTTAAATTTATTGAAAAAAAATAATATTTTTTTTTATTTATTATTTATCAATAAAAAAAAGAGGATTTTTTTATTAATGTAATATATTTTTATCCCAAATAATTTAAAAAAATAAATCTGTAATGGCAAAAAATTTAGAAGATTTAATTAAAGATAAAAAAATTACTCAAAAAATTTCAAATTACCTTTCAACAAATGACATAATGAATTTAAATCAATGTTCAAAATCAGTATATTATAATATAAAAAATCAAAATATTTTCTTACATAAAATAATTCAAAACTCTGAAAAACCGTAATCTAATAAATATTAATTTACTTTATATAGTTTGACAGAAATAATATTCAAAAAACAAAATTTTTTTGAACAAAATAATGAAAATGTAATAAAAGAAATAACAGATAAACTTGATTTAATTTATAAAAATTTTTACATAGATAATAAAAGACTTATAATGATATATGTATGCATTTTTATATTAATGGAAATTGATATTCAAAGTCTATTAATAGCAATGAGTTGTACAAATGCTTTTAAAAAACAATCAAAAAAAACACTTGTTTGGATTTTATCAATTCCTTCTTTAATAACTTGTATTTTATCTATTGCTATATTAATTATTTATAAATATAGAAAAAAACATATTAAAAAATTATTCATTCATATATTAAATCAAAGTAAACCAAATTTAAAATATGCTACTGATGAAAATATTCATGCTTTTACTAAAAAATTAAAATTAAGAATGAAATATTATAAACATAATATATTTGAAATTGGTTTAGAAGGAACTATTTTATTTTTATTACCAATTTTTCTTAAAATTGTTGTTTTTCAAAAGACAAAATTTGAAATCATGTTTTCTATTTCTTCATCTCTTTTTTATGGTGTTACAATTTGTCATAGTTTTTATATTTTAATAAAAACAAAAATAAAAAAAAGATGTAAAAGAAAAACAAAAAAACTAAATTATTATATTCAAAAATACCCTTTAATTGATAAACTTAGAGAAATAAAAATAAAAAGTGAAAAAAATAGAAGTTTATATTCAAATTTATGTATGAATATTACATTCTTTTTGAATAAATTTTTTTTTGGATTTTTATTTATTATTTTTTTTAAGCAAATAGGAGAAAAATTAGATGATCCAAAAAATGGAAGTTCTTGGCTAATTTTATTTATTCCTTGTTATATACTTTTTATTCCAGTTATTTGTTTTGCAATATTACATACTATATCATTATATCCTATTTTTAAAGGAAAAATTTGGTTAATTATATTAACAATATTTCCTTGTATTTTTGCATTTATTGCAAATTCATTTTTAATGCCTTTGGAATTTGAAAAAAGAATTGAAGTTTCTCCTTATATTATTCCTATTTTATTTTTTTCTGCTTCTCTTTTTTTTGGATTACATTTAAAAATTATTTATTCAAAAATAAAAGATTAGATTTTTTATTTTTTAAAAATATGATTATTAGTTTTTAATTTAAAATATATAATTATATAATTGCTTTTTTTGTTTATATTTTAGAATTAAATGAAAATATTCTTTTTAATGTAGTTTTTCTTCTAAGTGGATTTCTTTTTGAATCTAATGAAGAAGATTCTTTTGCCAATTCATTTAATATTATTAACCCTTTTCTTATTTTTTCCATATTATTTTTTGATTCTTCTTTTAAAATAAGATTTTCTTGAATAGATTTATTATTATCTTCTTTTTTATTTTTATGATAAAAATATAAATTTTTATTATCTATTGTTTTAAACACATTATCTGGATTTATTCTTTTTTTTAATTGTTTTAAACGCCTAATTTTCATTTTTAAATTATTAAAGTCTATTTGATTTAATGATAAATCATTTAATGGTGATAAATATTCTATATTATTTATTGAATGTTTTGTTAAAATATTTTTTGTACTATTTGATTTATAATTGAAATTATATTTATATTTATATTTATTTCTTTTTTCAATTTCCATCTCTTTTTCTTTATCTTTTTCCAAAGAAAAATTTAATTTATTTAATAAAATATTTTTATTATCTTCTACAATAATTTCATTTTCAGAATTATTAATTGATTTTAATTTAGGTAAACTTAAATATAAATTTTTTTTTTCATCATATTTTAATTTAGCTTTTTTTAATTGATTTCTTGATTGATTATAATTTTGTATATTTTTTTGATTTAATAGAAAAACCATTTTGTTAGCATATGATTTATTCATTTTACTCTAAAAATAATAAATAAATAATACATTGACTAGTTTATTAATAATATTAATTTGATGTATTTTAAGATTTTTTTTATTTGCATTTTTATTTTTCATTTCTTCAATTTCTTTTCTTGATAATGTACTATAAAAATATTCACTTACTAAGCAATTATTCTTCAATAAATTTAAATAAAATATACATTTTTATTTTGTTTGAATAAGTTTTTATGATCTTTTATATCTAAATAATTCTCTGTAGAATCGTTGTACATTTTAATTTAAATTTTTTATTAAAAAAATAAAAATTTAACTAAATAATTTTAATTAAATACCCAAATTTTTATAGATTCATCAAATGAATAAGATGCAATTAATCCATTTTTTAATTGTTGAAATCCTATAATATAATTATCATGTGCATTCTCTATATATTGTAAAAATTTGTAATCATTTTTATTATCATAAAGAATAATATTTGTATTAACACCAACTAAAATTATTCCTTTATCATCAATTGAAATTATTCCTAAACTAATATAATTACATTTTATTTTATTTATTATTTTTTTTTCTGAGATTGAAATAATATTTAATAATAAATTTTGTTCTTCTTGAACAATTATTTTATCATTATCAATTTTACATAATGCATTCCATGCACCACACCAAGTTTCTTTTATTTCAAATATTAATTCAAAATTATTTAAATTATAAAATCTTGTTCCATTTAATCCTGAAGATATAAAAATATTATTTTCTTTGATTAATAAAATAGAACAAACACTTTTTAAATGATTTAAAATTAAATTTAATTGATAATTATTATTATTAATGTTTTCTTCCCATAATTTCACTGTATTATCATTTGAACATGAAATAATATTTTCATTAAAATAGATAACTTTATTTATTTGACTTATATGAGCATTTAATATTATTTTGTTTAATTTGAATTTTTCTTCTTCTTTAATCCAAGTTTTAATACATTTATCACATGAACATGTAACAAAATTATTTTCATCTTTAATATTTACATAATTTATTTTATCATTATGGGAATTTTGAATATTTTGTAATATATTAAAATTATTATTGTATATAGTAATTACTTTGTTCGTTGAAACTGATATGATATTCCCTGAAGGGAAAATTGACATTGATGTTATTATATTATTTGTTGAATTGTTTTGTTTAATTTCCTTAATAAATGATAATTTCTTATTAGTATTCTTTTTTTCAAGCATAATAATATATTTAAATTTTTTTTTTGTGTGTTTATTTTTTTAAAAAATCATAAATAAAAATTTTATCAATTATTAATTATAATTTTTTAATTTATAATTTTTTAAATCCTAAATAAATTATTTGGAATATTCAGGATATATTTAATATAAACAATATTTATTTAAAAAATTATAAATTATTGAATATACACAAATTATAAAATATTATTTTAAATAATTTTATAAATACCAAGAGAGAATAAATTTTAATAAAAGTAATTCATATATTCTTTTCATTAAACATTGATATGAATCAAAAATTAATTGATAAAAAATAAAAAATTTAAACCTTATTATTTTATTATGATTTTATATTTTTAATATTGTTTTTTATTATTCTATTTTAGGTTATGAAATCCTTTATTAAATAGAATTATAATTAATTTTATAAATTAAATTTAAGTAATACAAAAATAATGACAGAAAATGCAGAATATACTTCAAATAATTCAAATACTGAAGAAGATTTAAAATCAGGCTCAATAAGAAATTTAAAAACAAATTCAAAAAATTTAAATCAAACAAATAATATACAAAAAATAAATACCAAGTTTACTCAAATGACATTAGATTCAATTAATAGAACTGAAAGTAAAGAAAATAAAGAAGAAAAAAAAAGAAAATTGGATATTTTTATTTTAACCCTTATAAATAAAAAAATAAATTTTTGGAATAATTTATTTTTATTATTATGTATGTTTTTTTTTTCAATTTCAGTTTTTATGCAATTTGAAATTGAGAAGCGTTATAAAATAAAGAAAAGACTAAAAACAACATTTGGTTTTAAAGAGTTAAAAAATAAAGATTATTTATTTATTTCAAATATAACAAATTATTATTTACAAATACAAAAAAATATAACTCAAAACTTAATAAATAATAATTATTGGTTATTAGGTAATAAATATCAATTAGTAAGTAATTACAGAATAACACAAAGGAAAATGAAATTAGTTTTAAAATATCCAATTAATCCTTTAATTAATAATAAATTAAATGAATTAAAATGGTCTTTAAAAACAATTAATGCTAATTCAAAATTTAATAAAAATAATGAAAATAATACAAATTTTTCAAATGATTTCATTTTTGATAAAGAAAATTCATATTTAAAATTAGGAGGATTTGTTTTAAATTATACAGTAAATAATACTAGTGATGAATTAGAAAAAAATTTAAAAAATTTCATTAATTCAAATACTGCTGCTGTTATTGGAGATTTTACAGTATATAATTTTGAAAGAAAATGTTTTTGTTCAATTATTATTATTAATCAAATTTATGATATTGGTATTTCTACTATTAATATAAAAATATATATTAATAATAGAAAATTATATAAAAATAGAGGGTTTGAAGTTAGATTATTTTTTGAACTTTTATTTGTTGTTTCTTATATATTTTATGTTTTTTTTTATTTTAGAAAAATAAATTTGGTAGTAAAAACTAAAATAGAAAAAATAAAAATAAAACAAGAAAGAAAATTGGAGGATAAAAAAAATATTATGAAAGGAGAAAGTTCTTTATTATTACAACCAGTAATAAAAGGCTTTAGAAACATAATAAAAAAATCAAAAATAGTTAAAAAAAAAAAAAACCTTTCAAAATTATTATACCAAAGAAACTAACAATTCTTTATCAAATATATACCAATAATATTTTCTTTATAATACAATTATTAACAATAATTCTACAATTTCTAGCAATTATATTTTGGATTTAATTAAAATGAAAAAGTTATATAAAAAACTTGATGAATCAGAAAAAGATTCAATAATAATATCAAATGAATCTCAAAATAAATTAATTAAAGCAGGAAAAATTTTAAGTATATATAAAGATTTAGTAATATTAATTATATTTTTCTTATTTTTAAATCTAATACAATTATATAGTAAAATATCACTTCGTGGAAAAATGTTTATAAAAGCCATAAAATACGCATTTGGTGATATATTTTCATTTTTTATTTTTTTAATAGTAATTTTATTAGGTTTTTCAACTTTTTCTTGGTTATTTTATGGAAGAAGAATAATAGAATTTTTTAGTTTAAATGAGTCATTTCAACAAAATTTCGCTTTTGGTTTAGGAATAATTAACTCTGATATTTTTTATAGAATGTATAATGAATGGGGTGAAATGACAATATGTTATTTTATTATTCTTATTGTTATTGTTAGATTTATTATAATTAAAATTATTTTGGCTATTTTAATTCATAATTATGGAATTTCAAATAATGAATATTTAAAAATAATTTCTTTTAAAGATTTAGAAAATATAAACTTAAATGAAATTAAACAGAGACCTATTACAAAATTTATTTATTGGTATGTTCAAATTATTAATACATGTGTTAACATCATTACTTGTAAAAAAAAAGAAGTAGTAAAAACTAATGATGAAAATAATAATAATAATTATAATTTATATTACTATTATGATAATGATGATAGTGAATTTAAATGTGATTTTTCAAGAAATTTAATAATAAATTATTTATGTCCAGAAATAATCATAAATATTGAAAGAAAAAAAAAAATTAGAAAAAAAAAAATAGAAAAAAAACAATTAATCAGTTCAAATTTAGTAAAATTTGAAGAACTAAGAGATTTTAACAAAGAAGAAAGTGATAAAAATTACTTAAAAAAAATAACTCAATTAAAAAATTTTGATAAATATGATTTAGAATATCAAGAAGATTATGAATTTACAAAGAGAAATATATTATTTGACTCAGAAAAAGACAGAGAAAAAATAAAATATTATTATGAAAATAAATATAGAAGATTTTTTTTTAAAGCACTTTTTTATTTATGTTTTACAATAGTAATCATAATAATTTATTTAATTAATATTTTATCTCCTTGGAAATTTCGCATTCTTCATGCAATTGGGACTGCATTTAATTCTACAAATGAAGATTTATTTACAAAATATAATTTTGATTATATTAAAAATAAAAATATTCTCTCTTGGAATATTAGTAAATCTATTAAACAAATTAATTCTATTGAAAATATTAGAAATTTTATTTTTGATGAAATTCCAAGTTTATTTGAAGAAAATCTTACTCCTGATAATGATTTGAGATTTGCATTCCTTAAATATAATTATTTAATTGGAAATAAAGTATTAGTTACTTTGAGAAGAGAAAAAAAATCCAAAAGAGAAAATGATATTCATAAAAATGTATCAATTAGAGAAGAAGAAAATTTATATATTAATTTAATACAATTTGAAGATAAAGATTATTTTAATATTTCTGATAATGGAAATGTATATTTTCAATGGAATAAATATAAAACATATAAAAAAAATGGAGGATATAATTTTGAATTAGATATTACTAAAAATTATTCAGATAATTTTAAAAAAGGATTAATTAATGAATATTCTTATATTATTATTGTAGAATTTTTTTTACAAAATTTTGAATATGAAGTAATACAACATATTTCTGCAATTTTAACTTATGATTATGGAGATTTTTATAAATCATCTTTTAATGCAAAATTATTAAGATATAAAACCAAATTAACACATTTAGATATAATTAAATTAGTTTTTGAAATGATTTTTATATTTTTATTTATTGGTATTATCTTATTTTTTATAAAAATAATTAAAGAAGATAATTTATCATATAATAAATGGTATAGGGATATAATAAAACCTTTAAATATAAAAATTAAAGATATTAGATATAGAATTGAACCAGAATTTATAAGAAAATTTCAAATTATTTTTGGAATACAACAATTTTTTGAAATTATTATAATAGGGCTTTCCATTGCTTTCATTTATGCATTTATTAAAATTAACATTAAAGAAAATGATTTAAAAAAAATCATTACAAATAAAAAATTTGATAAAATATATGAAATAAGAGATATTTTATATGAAGGTGAATCAATGAAAGAAATTATTGAAATTTGTGGTATTATTATTATATTTTTATCTTGTATTAAAATGTTTTCTTTAATTAATTTAGGGAAATTTTTCTCTATTGTTATTAAAACTTTTGAAAATTCAAAAGGCCATTTTTTTGTATTTATTATACTTATTATATCTGTTCATCCTTCATTTGTTTTTTATTCTACTTTAGCTTTTGGTGAAAATGATAAAAATTATTATCAAATACAAAAAAGTATTAAAAGTTGTTTATTTGCTTTTTTTGGTTATATTGATTATAAACAATTATATCAAAATGATGAAATATATGGTCCATTATTTTTCTTTATTTATTTAATATTTATTAATTTAATACTATTAAGTTTATTTCTTACAATTTTATATAAAAGTTATATTTTAGTTAAAAATGAAATTGTAGGAAGAAATGAAGTTTGGAATCCAATAAATGTATTTTGTATTTGTAGAAAAAGAAAATTAAAATTAACTACACAAAATTCAATAAAAAATGAATTTGAGATTTCTCAACAAGGAAAAAAATTTAAATCAAATATTTTAATTTATAAAAAACATTTTAATTATGATGATTTTATAAGAAATGAAAAAGAACAATATAATAAAATAAATGATAAAATAATGAAAATAAAAAATAAAAGAAAAGATGCAAGATTAGCATATGATTCAAAAAAAATAGGTAAAGAATTTATATTTGAAGATAATCTTTATCAAAATATTGAAAAAAAACATTTAAGAGCTTTTTTAATTAAAGATTATTTTAATATGTTAAATATATCTGAAGAATTAGAAAATGATATTATTCAAATTAATAACGCAATTGAACATTTAAAAATACATGAAAAATATATGAATTATGAAAAATTAATTCAAGACATTAAACAGAAAAATATTGAAGTTAGGAAGGAAATTAAGGAATTAGATATTAATTTTGTTAAAATATTTAATGATTTAAAAGAAATTAATGGAAATGATTTTGAAAGTAATAATGCTGAATTTAAGAATTTTAATTCAATTAAAAGTATGATTGAAAATGAAGATATTTTTGGTAATAATATGTTTAATGAAAATGAATAATGAATGAGAAGAAAAAAAATAAAATTGTGGTAATAATATTTATAATTATCTAGAAAGTAATGAGTATCTTTTTAATTTTATTTAAATTATTTTTAATTTAATATTATTTTTTGTGGTAAATTATTAAAAATTTTTAATACAATTTATTTTTATAAATTGAAAAAATTAATTGATTGTTTTTCTATATCAAATTTTAATATTATTTTTAATTGAATTATGTTTAAATATTATGAATAAAAGAAAATTAAAATTTTAAGGAAAACAAATGCTAAAAATTATTAAAAAAAAAAAAAAAGTTTTTAAAATAAATAATAAAAAAGTAGTAAAAAATGGAAAAAATTTCAATTAAAAGAATTAATACAGTTTGGATTAAAACAAAATTTGAAAAAAGTTTTTAAAAATACTTACCAAAAATGTTTAAAAATTTTTGAATAAAAGAAAATTAAAAGTTTAAAAAATTTAAAAAATACTGCGAAAAATATTTAAATCAAAGTTAATAAAAGTTTCAAAAAGACATTATATTAAAAAAATAAAAATAAAATATTTTATTATATTTTTTAAATCTATTAACAAAAAACATTTTAAAAAATGGCAAAAAATTTGAAATAAAATATTAATAAAGCTTAGGAATAAATTATATGAGAATATGAATAAAATATATTTTTGATATTTTGTAAATAAAAAAAATGTGATGTTTAATCAAAAACATGAAATATTTAATTTTTGATGAAAATCTTTTGTTAAATTTATAATATTTAAATTATATTTCTTTTAGTTACAGATTTTTTAAAATATGTTTATTTAGTTTTTGTCTTTTTAGTTTAAAGAATATAATTTTTGATTTATTACTCCTTTAATGTTGATTTATTAGTTAAAATAATAATTAACTTTAAAACTATTTGATTTTAGTCGTGTTCATTGAAAGAAAATATTTTTTATTTATTAATATTAAATTATTTTTATCCATATTTTCAATGTTTTATTTTTTTATTTTATCTTTTTAATTTGATTAATTTTGTAACTAAATATTTTAATGTATTAATATTATTTTATTATTATATATTAATACCGAATATTAGTTAATTATTAAAATTAAATTTTAATCAATTAATTATTTATTTTTTCTTATTTAAGAAAAAAAATAATTAAAGCAAAATAAACTACTATATGAACTTTGTAAAAGAAGATAATTCACTGAAGGAGAAATTTACTCAAATTTTAAGAAAAAGAAATTTACAATATAAAAACCATATAGAAATAAAGAATACATATTTTGAAAGATGGTTGAAGAATATAAATTACTATAATGAAGCTAGATTAACCTTAATGACAGAAACTAAAAAAATTTTAGTCATAAAGAATGATTTTAATAAAAATAAACAAGAACCAAAAAAGGAAAAATTATTATCTTTAATAAGTAAAATCTCAAATATTAACTTTTTAAATAAACAAATTTTCAGATATTTCTTCTATAAATGGAAAAATGAAAAAAACGAAATTGTTTTAACTGAAAATAGTGAAATGAAAATAAACAAAATAAAAGATAATGAAAAAGAAAATTGTGTTGGAAATATAAAATGTAATGAATTAATTAAAATAGGAAATTATGATGAAAAGGAATTTTATCAAAATTCAATTTTATTAAATAGTGAAATTAAAAATGGAGAAAGTTTAACAAAAAATGAAATATATTTAAATACTAATTTTAACCAAATTAATCCAGAAATTCAATGTGAAAATAATAAATCAAATGAAGATGAAGATAAGAAAAAAAGGGAAGAAAAACTTATTCAATTCATTAAAAATAGAATTCAAGCATATAAAAGTATAAAATCTATTTTTAAAAAATATTGGGATAAATGGAATGAAAAAGAAGAAAAAATAACAAAATTAAAAATAAAGTATAAAAAACAATATAAAAAAATATTACAAATTGGGAAAAGAAATTATAAATATATTTTGAAAGAAATTGAAAAAAATCCAAATGATATTTTAAAAAAGAAAAGAATAGCATTATTTTTGTTAAAGAATTATTTTGAAAATATAGATTCTAAAAAAGGACTTTTAAAAAAAATATTTTATAAATGGTTTGGAAAACCTAAATATAATAAATTAAAATTACAAAAAAAAAGAACATTAAAAAGATTTTTAATAATAAGACAAGTTGAAGAAGAAAATGATTATGAAAATGAAATGGTTATATTAAGAAATAATATATTAAGATATTTTATTGAAAAAAATGAAGATATAAATAATATTAAATTAGTCAAGAATGTTTTATTAACTTGGAAAAATAATGCAAAATCAATTAAAGAAAAAAGTATCAATTGCTTAAAAAAATATTTGTTAATTCTGATTCAAAAAAATAATGATTTAGTTGAAAAATATTACATAAAATGGATAGAAACTATTAATAAATTAATTAAAAATGAAATTTCAAAGAAACAAATATTAATTTTACATTCAATAATAAGTAATATTAATAATAAAATAAAGGATAATTTTAAAAAAGATTTCTTAAAATGGAAAATAATTGTTCAATCTCTTCTTCATATTGATAAATTAAAAGAAAATAGGAAAAATATTTTAATTATAAATTTAAGTAAAAAGGAAAATAAAGTAAAAGAAATAAAAAAATGTTATTTGAAAAAATGGAATAAAATAATAATAAAAATATTTGAAGATGAAAAAAAAGAAAAAATAAATAGTCAAAGAAAAAATTATTTAATAAACTTTCTTTCAAAATTAGAAGAAAGAAATAATGTAAAAAAACAGCTTTATTTATTACAATGGAATAATATTATTGAATTAATAAAACAAAAATTAAAACATAATAGAATGAATTCATTATCTAAATTACTTAAAATTAAAATGAATAAAATACAAATAATTTTTAATAATTTTTTGAATCAATGGAAAGAAAATTTGGTTAAAATAAAAGAAGAAGAATTAAAAAAACAAATAAATAAATATCTTCAAATTTTAATTTCAAATAAAGAGAATAAAATTAAACATTTTCTTTTTCAAAAAATTTTAATTTTAAAATCTATTATTGATAAACAGAAAGAAAATGAATTTATACAAGAACAAAAAAATATATATCTTAAAAAAATCACTTTATTGAAAGAAAATAAATCTAAGAATTTAATTAATAAAACAATTAAATTATGGAATTTAAAAACAAATAAATTAAAAGAAAATGATTTAAAACTCAATGAATTAAATAATAAAAAAAATCAAGTGTTAAAAAGTTTTTTATCAAAACAAATTCTTCAAATTAATGAAAAAGAAAAAGATTATTTTAAAAAAATAAAAACAATAATATTTAAAACAAAATTACAAGACTTCATAGAATTGAAAAATAAAAAAATACATGCTTTATTAAATTTAAAAGATATAATCTATAAAAAAAATCAAATTACTCTTAAAAAATTTTTTGACATATGGAAAAATTTTATAAATATAATTAAAAATCAAGAAATAAAAAACCAAAAAGAATCTTGTCTAGACATTATAAAATATAAAACAAATCAAATACTCAAAAAATATTTAAAAAAATGGGAATTCATAACTAAACAAATCAATGAAAAATTGCAAAAAAAAATAATAATAGTAAAAACTAAAAAGTCAATAAGTTATAAAACAATAAATTCAAATTTAAAAAGTTATTTTGATATATGGAGAGAACAAATAAATTCAATTCCTTTTAAAATAATAAATTTCAAAAACTTTAATTCAAAAAAAACAAACAAAGAAATAAATAATATAAAAAGTAAATCAATATCACCAACTAAATTTAAAAAAGAAGAAAATGATTTGAATAAAACATTAATAAATAAAGATATAATTCCGAAAAAAAATGAAATAAATAATTCAAAAAAACAAAATTATATACCTAAACCAAAAGCAAAAAAATATTTTATTAAAAAAAATATTCATAATTCTTCTTCTAAAATTGTAAATAGAGTTAATTCAGTTCAAATAAAAGAAAGAGAAAAAAAAGATAATTCAATTAATTTTTCATCATTTATTAATAATTGTCCCAATAAGAAATATAGAAATAATTCTTCATATTTAAATGAAATTGAAATAAAAAATAATACTGTTATTGAAAGTTATAATAATAAAAATATTGGAAATAATATAAAAAATAAAAACTTAAAATATAGAAATGTTGAATATTTCAAATTAAATAATGAACCAGAAGAAAAAGGGATTGAAGATAAAATATATTTAAATAAAACTCAAGTTATTTCATCTAAATATAAAGATTTATTTGAAACTAAAACAAACTCAACTCATAAAAGTATTATTAAAAAGGAATTAATTGGAAAATGTAAAAATGATATAATTAATTCAAAATTAGTATATCATAATAATGTAAATAATAAAAATTTAAAAAAAGAAAAAAATAAAAAAGCAAATGGAGATTTATATGATAAAATTGTTGAACTTTCAAATGATAATTCAAAATTGCTTTATAAAAATTTAAAATTATTAAATGATAATGAAACAATATTTAACGGATATTTAAATAATTTATATTATCAAAATAAATATTTAGCAACTCATAGAATAATAATGATTTATAACATATTACATAGTAAAAAAATTTCAAATATAAAATTGTGTTTAAGAAAATGGAAAAATATATGTAATATTAAAATAAATAATATATTTTGTAATTTAATGAAAAGGAATAAATATTGTAATCATTGTGGTTTTTTTAATTTATTTGATTGTTCTAAATATTCTTTTAAAGACAAATCTTATGATTGTAAATGGAAAAAGATTTATAGATTATTGAGGAATATTATTTATTTTTATAATGATTTAAAAAAAATTAATCCAAAAAAATATTATTTTCAAATCTGGAAATTTTCTAATTGATTTGATAGAAATTGATTTAAAATAAATAATTAATAATTTAATTATTTTTAAATTGAATATATAAAATTTTAATATATTATAAAATTTAATTAATTATTTTACTTTATTTAGAATATTTATTTTAAAGTTATCATTATTTTTATATCTAATATTAATTATATATATTATATTTTTTATATTATTTTATAATTTTTTTATTTCTATTATTATTATTTTTTTAAAAATATTATTTAATAATTAAATAAATTAAAAATAATAATAACAGTTTAACTTATATATAATTATTTTTATTATCCATCACTTAAAAATTATATTCTTATTTATTATATTACTTTTTTAATAATTTTATTTATAATAATTATTTTTATATATTACAAATTTATTTATCACTAATTTCAAAAAAATTGAATTTCTTTAAAAAAATTATTATAAAATTTAAATTAAATTAAAAAAAGAATGAATAATCTTGAGGAAGAAAAACAAAAAAATTATAATTATTATTCATTAGAAAATAATTTGAATGAGAAAAAAAGAATAATTTTTTTCATTCAAGGTGAAATTTACAAAATAGATGATAATAGTATAGTAATAATATTAAACCCTTTATTAAATAACATAAAAAAAAGTTATGAACCAAAAAATAAATATTATATATTACCAAAATATATAGATAAAAAAAATTTTAAAACATTTTTGGATTTAATAAAATATTTTAATGATGATATAAATGAAGAAAAAAATTTTGAATTGAATATTGATTTCAATTCTCTTAGAATAGTATTTAATATAAGTCTTTTTTTTCAATATATACAAATTATTGAAACACTTGTTAAAAATTATATTATTCCACAAATTAACAGAGATAATTGTATAATTATAATCAAAAATTATATTGAATTAGTATATAATAAACAAGTAAAAAATATTTTTTCAGATTTAATTGAAAAATGCTTTTTATATATAAATAAACATATTTCATATTTTATTTCAAAAAAGAAAAATGAATTATTAGAATTATCACAAGAGACAATTGATGAAATTATTGATAGATATTTTAAAAATTGTTATTCACCATTAAATATTGAAGAAAATAAATTAATTTTTTGGTTATTATTGAATAATAGAAAAATTAATAATGATTTATTTGAATTATTAGAAGATGAGAGAAAAAATGCAATAATGAATTTTGAATCATTACATTCTTCAAACAATAATTTTGAAACTTATTTAATATGGGATATTCATTGTGAAAATTTAAATCAACCTATTTTAGAAAATGAAGAAAGAATAATTGAAGGAATAAAAGTGAAATTAATTAGTTATTTTGATAATAACAATGATATTTTTAATTTGGCAATGGAAGTTATAAATGATGATGAAAATGTTTATGATAGTATTGAAAAAAAACCAAGTTATTTAATAGAAAAAAATTCTATAATAAGTTTAATTTCAGTTTGTGAAATTAAAGAAATTAATTTTAAATCAAAAATGAATTTTAATTGTATTTTTACTTCTTCAAAAACAAAATATTTATTATTTAAATTACATAATTTTAGAGATAATTTAAAAAATATTATTAATGAAAATAGTAATGTTAAATTTACTTTACATATTTATTTATCTAGAAATTATATTTTCCCTTCAATATTATATGAAATATTAAAAAATTTTAAAGATTATTATTCATTAAATTCAATTTGTAATTTACCAAGATCTGCTTTAAATTTAATATTTAAAAATGATATCTTAAAAGTAGAATCAGAAGAGCAAAAATTAATTTGTATATTAAATTGGTTAAATGGAAAAAATTCTCAAAGAAAAGAAAATTCATTAGATTTATTTGATAATATAGATTGGAGAAAAATAAATACTGATAATTTAATTGATTTTTTAATCAATCAAGGTAAATTAATTTTATTATCTGAAGATTTAAAAAAACAAATTTTTCAAGAATTTCAAAGAAGATTTCAAGAAGAATATCGTTTATATAATATGTCTTTAAATGAATCTTCAATATCAAATTCATCTTTTTTAATCTCTCAAAATATTAAAAAAGTAAATGAAAATTTTGATAATAATTCATATATCAATTTTACCTTTAATTTTCTTAATAAAATAGTATCTTATTTATCACAAAGAGATATTCATAATACAGAATCAGAAAAGAAAACTACACAATCAAATTTAGCAACAAATGATTATACAAAAGAAAATAAATTAACAAATCAATCACAAAATATTTCTAAAAATAAAATACCATATACACAAAATTCTTCATTTAGAAGAGAAAATAATAAATATAATTTTTTAGTAAAAAAAGTAAGTAATTCATTTAAAACAAGTAAAATATTAAGTGCTAGAAATTTAAAAGAATTTCCTCCATCAAATAAATCAAAAACAAAATATACAATTACAAATACAAATAATAGTATGTTATCAAATAATAATACTTCAACAATTTCATATAAGAATAGTAATACTAGTATTGTTTCAAATACAAAAATTGAAAAAAATATAATTAATAAAGTATTAAATAAAGAAATAAGGTCAAATACTCCAACATGTATAATATACGATAAAAATTCAAATAACATAAATAATATAAATAAACAAAGGGAAGTTAAAACATTTTCAATTAATAATAAAAATAAAACAAAAAATTTAATTGGAAAATCTCATTCAAAAAGTATGGATAAAACAAATAGTATTATAAATAAAGATAATATTAATTATACATTACCAAAATATAATATTTCTTTATATCCAAAAAATATTCATAGTATTAATATGACTAGTGAAAGTAATTTAACATTATGTACTAAAAGTCCAAAAAATGTAAATTTATATTCTTTACAAAATAAAGATACAAATAGAGAAAATTATCAATCAATTCCTTATCAAAAAACATCTAATTATTATAAAATGAAATTAAATCAAGAATCAAATAATAATAATTTTAATATTAGACGAATAAATAAAAATAGTGCTTCTCATTTACGTTCAAGAAGTAACCATTAAAATATAAAAAAAAATATTTTTTTTCATTTATAAAAAAATATAATTAAAAAATAAGCAAATTATATACTTCATATAATATAAAAAAAAATTATTTTTTTTTTCATAGAATAAAACTTTTTCAAAAATAGAACATTCCAAAAAATCAAAATAATATAAAACTTCCGAAAAAAAATTAATACATAAAATAAAAATACATGTCAAGTAATTGGTTTAAAATAAAAGAACAAGGAAACTCAGAATTTAAAATTGGACATTACATAACAGCAATAGATTATTATACAAGAGCAATGGAATTAAATCCAAACGAGCCAACCTTATATTCAAATAGAGCAACATGTTATAAATTATTAGGAAAATACAGAGAATCACTTAATGATTATAAAAAAGCAATTCAATTTAATCCAAAAAATACAAAAAATTTAAAAAAATTAGCAAGTGTATATGTTTTATTAGGAAATTTTGGTGAAGCTCAAATTATTCTTCAAAAATGTGTTAATTTAGAACCAAATGATTCATCAAATTTAACTGAATTAAATAAAGTTAAAAAATTAATATCAAATTATGAAAATATACATGAGAAAATGAAAGATAAAAGATGGGAAGATGTTGAAACTTTATCTAATCAATTAATTACAGATGCTCCTGCTTTTGGTACACTTAAACAAATTTATATTGAATCACTTCTTGAAAATTGTAAATTTAAAGAAGCAATTAATTTTATTAATTCAAAAGTAACTTCTGATGAAAAAAATAAAGATCATGAATTTTTATATCTTTTATCAAAAGCATATTATTATAAAGGTGATTATCAAGATGCAAAAAGAACAATGAATAATTTAATGAGTATAGCAATGGAAGAAGAAAAATATACAAAATTATTAAAATATATAAATGGAATAGAATCAGCTAAAAAAAAAGCAAATTCCTTATTTAAAGATGGTAAATTAGATGAAGCAATAACAGAATATACAAAATTATTAGAATATGATCCAGAGAATAAAAATTTCCAAAGTATAATATTAACAAATCGTGCATTATGTTACAGAAAACAAAATAAATTAATGGAAGCATTAAAAGACGTAGATGAAGCATTAAAATTAAATCCATTATACGTAACAGGATACATTAGAAGAGGTCATGTATATAAAGATTTAAAAATGTATGATGATGCAGTACACGATTTTCAAAAAGTAAAAGAATTAGATCCATCAAATCGTGATGCAGATGCATTAATAAAAGAAGCATCATCATTAAATGATCAAGCACGTAATCGTGATTATTATAAGATATTAGGAATAGATAGAAATGCAACACCAGAACAAATAAAAAAAGCATATCGTAAAATGGCATTAAAATGGCATCCTGATAGAAATTCTGAAAGTGAACAAAGTAAAAAAGTAGCTCAAAGAAAATTTGAAGATATTGGTGATGCTTATGCTGTATTAAGTGATCCTAAGAAAAAACAAATGTTTGATATGGGTGTTGATCCATTAAATCCACAAAATGCTTCTGGAGCTAATGGACCTGATTTTGGTGGTCCTGGAATGAATGTTCATTTCCAAGGTGATCCTAATGAAATATTTAAAATGTTCTTTGGTGGAAATGGTACTCAAGGTAATACTCAAACTTTCTTTACTACTAGTTCTGATGGAAATTTTGGAGATTTTGATGATTTCTTTGGAAAAGGAAGTGGAGGCTTTAGCCAATTCTTTACTAATATGGGAGGTAATATGGGAAATATGGGAGGTAATTTTCAAGGTGAAGGTAGTCCTTTTAATATGTTTTTTAAACAGAAAGGAGGAAGTAAAAAAAAGAAGTAAATGTGTTCGTGTGATTGTTTTTTAAAAAAATAAATTTTGTTTTTGTTTAATATTGTATTATATATTTTATATAATTAATTATTTATTTTAATAATATTTATTTTTATTTAATAATCTTTATTTTTTTTTTTCATTGTTAATGTCTTTTAAGTGATGAATTTATTTGCTTTTTTTTATTTCATTGATTGAAATATTTATTTTTAATTTATGAATTTTAATTATTTAATGAGTAATTAGAATGCTCAATTATAAAAATATAATTAACAAAGAAAGCAATAATATAAACAAAAAAAATAAGGAATGAATGGAATAAAATAAATTTATTAAATTAAAAAAAATGAAAATAAATGATAAAATATAAATACTATAGATTATCAATAAAAATGTTAAAAATATTATTTAAAATATAAAACTGATGAATAAGAAGAAATATATAAAAATTTAATGTTATAGAGATGAAATCAAGAAAAATAATTGTCAAAATCATATAATTTTAGGTTCTATTAAAATAGAATACTTAAAAATAATTAAAATATGAAAATGATAATAAAATTATTTAAATAAAGCAAAAATTGTATTATTCACTATAAGTAATATTCAAGCTAAAGAGATTAATACAATTTAATGAAATTTGCTGATAAAAATGAAGAAAAAACATTAGAAAAATTTACTCTATGAAATTAAGAAATAATTAAAAAAGGAGTGTAATTAGATAATAAAGAAAATAAAATTAGAAATGAGGAACTAAAAATAAAAAAAATTAAATAATATGCCAAAATTAATTTATAATAATAAAATTAATAATAAAATAAAAAAATTTAATCAGTCATCATTATAAGCCAAAATATAAATTATAATTTATAGAAGAAAATCATATTAAGAAATAAAGTAAAAAAGATATTATATCATATTTTTTAAAAATTCAATCTTTTAAATACCAAAAAAAAAGTATTTCAATAACTTAAATATAAATAATGATATAAATTATTTAATAACAGAAGAAAAAAAATAATATAAATTCATTTTTTTATTATTTTTTTATATGATATACTTATATACTCCATCATCTTTAATTATTGATTTTAGATTAGTCTTCTTTATACATAATAACTTATTTAATTTATTAAAATATTTTTTTTTCTTAAAAAGATATATCCTTGTTTATACATAATATTATTTCAAAAAAAATTTAAAATAGGAAATAAATTTAATTATATATGTCATTTCTGAAAAAAGAGATTTAAAATTTAAAACCCAAAATAATCATTTCATAAAAAGAAAAAAGTATATTTAATATATTAAAACTATAAAATTTATCTTTATAAATTTTCATTTTTAACTTCAAACACCCATATTAAAATCTCTATAAAAACGAGAATGAAAAAAAAATTTCAATTAAAAAAAATAAAAAATGGAAACAGGAGAAATAATAGAAGAATTTCAAAATAAAAATGTTGCTCATAATTTAATTCTTCGTAAATTAGATTATAATGATATAAATAAAGGATTTTTTGAATTATTAAGTCAATTAACTTCAGCAGAAAAACCAACAGAAGAACAATTTAAAGAAAGAGTAAATTTATTAAAAAGAAGAAAACGTCGAACAAATTTTTGTAATTGAATCAAAAGCAGATGGTAAAATAATAGGAACAATTACAGTT
>JAJMZS010003019.1:0-66083 GCA_023807205.1 Isotricha prostoma
GTTAAATTAATTATATTATTGTTGAAGTGAATAATCTAGAATTTCTTATTCATTATTTACTTTTTTAGTCTTTAAATGAGTATTTTTTTATCAAAGGTTATATCTTTTTTTATTCAAATAAAGGAATTATTTTTTTAAGTTCTATAAAAACTATTAATAAAATATTTTATTATATTTTAAATAAATATTTATATCATATAAAAAACTTTTTATATTTTGTCAATCATTTTTTGTAATTTTATATTATTTATATTAAAATTTATTAGAGATTCAAAATTTCCTATATATAATTTTTTTATATGAAATTAATTTTAGACATATATGATATTTACTCTTTAAAAATTGTTAAATTTAACATTTTATTTTATAGATTGTGGTTAATAGGTAATGATGACATATCTTATATTTGTTTTTTGATATTTAATTGCGTTATTACTTAAAATCTATATATATTTTAATAATAAATCAAAAATTATTTTTATTTCTATTTTATTAATTAATTATATTTAATTAATTTAAAAATAAATGCTTTCTCTTATTATTTTATTTTATTTCTTAAATTTATCTATATGTACCTATAGACAAGAAGCATACCATTTCTTTGATGACTTTTATTATAATGAAATATTATCAACTTATGAGAAACAATTATCAAATGAAAAAAAAAAAAATATTTGTTCAATGATAGATGGCCCAAATTGTTTTTTTATTTCTAAAAATATATATGAACCTTCAATATCAAATTTTTCAGAATTAAGGGAATATTATAATAATTCAATTAAAAAATATTCAACCGACAGAAAAAAAGTAAAATTATTAACTTCAAATCTTTTATATAAACTTTACTTAACTTTTGAATCTTATAATTTAAAAGTTTTAAATAGTGAAAAAGATTTTTTTTTTCCATCTGAATTATTAATTTCATCAAAAAATTCATATTATTTTAAAGTATATACAAAAGGGAAATTATTAATACAAAATAAAGAAGAAAATTTTTATCATGATGAAGATGCTATATCACAAAAATTTAAACCAAGAGATGCTTATGGTATTACTTTAGATGATGTTGAATTTTCTTTAGGAAATAAATTTTATTTTAGATATGTCTATGTAAGATGTCATAATTTTAATAATAAATATTCAATTAAAGGAATTGATGATGATAAAGAAGTTATATTTGAATTTAAAGATACGGTTGAATGTAATAATAAATGGAAAAAAGTTAGTTTTAATGAATATATGGAAATTTCTTATTTGATTATTAGTAAAAATATTGAAATTGATAATATTTTATTTGAAAAAAATATTGATGA
Source organism: Isotricha prostoma (assembly GCA_023807205.1). NCBI lineage: Eukaryota > Ciliophora > Litostomatea > Vestibuliferida > Isotrichidae > Isotricha > Isotricha prostoma. Next base: position 1,314 of record JAJMZS010003019.1, read on the forward strand.
TATTAATAATGAAAGTTTAAATCAATATAATAAAAAAAAGAAATTTATCGATATACAAACTAAAATTATTACAAAAAATTTAGAAGATATTATAAAAAGGGAAATAGAGAAAAAAAAAAAGAAGCAAGAATAATCTTTTTATTAATTTTTTTAGTATTATATTATTTTATTGTTAATTAAAATTTGTAAACTTATAAACAAAATATTAATGCTCAGTTTTTTAAAAAATAAAATAAAAAATTATTAAATTAATTTTATTAATACATTTATAAAAATATTTTTATAGCATCATTTTACTAAATCATAAATAAAATAATAAAATAATAATATTCCATATAATAAAAGAATAATAATCATGGATTATTGTTATATAAATTTAAATAACTTTTAATATGAAATACAAGAGCAATATAACTCAATATCATCAAAATCATTATAATAATTCAAACAATTCCTTTTCAAGCCATTAATTTCTTTTAGTAAAGATTGACCATTTTTACTATATTCTTCACTATATCCTCCAGCAAAATCAATTAAAGTATCATGAATATCATAAGGAGTGACAAATCTTTGTTCATTTTTTTCAATAGGATAAGGATCATAATCTTCATTATCAGGAAGTAAAATAAATAAAGAACCCAAAGTTCTTTCATAAATAAAATCTTGAGAATTCATAAATGTATGTATACTAATCATATTTTGTCCATGATCACTAGCAATAATAATAGCAGTTTTCTCATTTAAATAATGATCAACAAAAGAAGTTAAAAATTTATATAAATAATCATCTAAATATTTAATAACTTCTAAAGTTCCTTCATGTGCATCAATAAAACTTAATCTTACAAATTTTCTTTCATTTTTATAAGCTTCCCAAAATTTATTTCCATATTCAAAAACATATTCAGAAGTATCTTTCCCATATAAACATCTTCTATATATTGAATACATTCCTTGAAAAAAACCAAAAGGATTATTTGGAACACAATAATTAGGATCACAAAATAAAGCATAATTTTCATGATCAAAAGATTCAAATTCTGTAAATTCATTTTTATATCCTTGAATAGCAAATAATTCTCTATGACATAAATTTTCACTTCCACATGTAATATAACCTTTATTTTTAAAATATTTGATTATTGAATATCCTGCTGAACTTTGCATTGAATCACCATAAAACATTGGCATTGTATTTTCTTGTGTTGTTCCTTTGAAATTTGAATATTTCATAAATTGATATGCATTTAAAATTCCTGCTTTATATTGATAATTATGAAGATATCTTTTTATAAAAATTGATGTTTTTGGTAATTTTCTTTTAAAATGATTTCTTGATATTGCATCAATATATATGAATAATATATTATCATATTTTACTTTGAAATTTTTTGCTAATTCATTTCTATTTTTAGCTAAATTCTCATCTCTAATTACATTTATTTCTACTTTTCCTTTTCCTTTTTCATCATAATGAACTATTACTTCTGGTTTTTTATCTTCTGGAGCATCAGCATTGTAAATATCATTAAATACTTTATAATGAAAAATTCCAACACGACTATCAGTTTCAAATGAGTATTTTGTAGTATCTGGAAAAGCAATTGAATTATAATTTTCTATTCTTGGAATATAAACTTCTAATTGTTTTTTATCATTATGTGTTCCTTCACAAGTATTTGAACCAATTCTACTAAAATCAAATAAATTATCAAAAATAGGAATAGTACAAAAAGTTGGTTCTCTAATATAACAAGAATCTTTTGATGGATCATTTATTATTACTACATCATTTATTCCTTTATTCCATCCAATACAACTAGTAAAACCTGATATGGTAAATAATATAAAAGGTAAAATTATTATAGAACCTGTTATAATTAATTTTTTATAATGTTTTTTTTTATAGCTTCTATATATAAATAAAATAAATTCTGCTCCTCCAAGAAATATAATTAAAACTCCTATAAATACTATTGTATTATATATTCCATGTTCAGATAATGAATTTCCTCTATTACATGAAAATAAAATTGGATAAATTATAATAATTGGAATAACAAATATTCTTGTTATAATTTTATGAAATGATAAAAATAATATTATTGAAATAAGAATTGAACAATATATCATTTCATAATATTTTTTATATAAAAAATTCAAATTTCTTCCTGTAATACATTCATATGTTGCTCCATTACATCCTCCTAAACTTTTAACATAAAATCCAATTGAAAAAATAAAAAAAAATAAGCAATTTAAATGAATGAATAAATGAATGAATCCTGTTTTATCATATTTTTTTAAATTATTATTTACTCCCCATTTATGATGATAAATAATATTATTTATAGTATTACGATAAATTATATTTTGTTTTAGAGGAACATCTTCTGAATAGAATTTATTTTCCTCCATTTCTTAAAAATAAATAAATAATTACCTCTATAATTCTAAATTTTTTTTAATATATTATTATATAAATAATAGATTAATATTTTTTTTTTTTATTCATATAAATGTATTATAATAACTTATTTTTTACTATCTATTTTTAATATATTAGCCATAAAACTTCCTTTATTTTTTATATCTTCTTCGTTTTTCTCTTCTTTTTTCTCTTCTTCTTTTTCTTCTTCTTTTTTCTTATCTTCTTCTTCTTTTTTTCTTTTTTCTTCTTTTTTTTTTGATCTTCTTGCTGATCTTCTATTTTTCCATTGAATAATTCTCACATGTGTTCTAATAGAAGAAATTTGACAAATAAAATATATAATTACACTTACTAAAAATAAGAATCCAATTCCTGCAAATATAATATATATCAATTTAACATCTTTATAACATTCTTTTGATTCTTTACATTTACCACCTTTACAACATGCAGTATTTCTACATTCAAAATCAGTTTTACATTCATCATCATTTGTAATATATGAATCATGTGTTTTGAATAAAATATTTTTCTTAATTGTATTTTGTGTATTTATATTTATAATAATAAAACATAATATAAAAAGAAAATATTTCATTTTTTTATAATTTTTTTACAAATTATATTTTATAATTTATTAAATAATAATTTCTAAAAATTAATTTAATTTAAAAAAATGACAACAGCTCATAGACCAACATGGAATCCTAGAAAAGGAAATGGAGATAATTTTGATAATCCTTCATTACAATTTTCAGCAAGAGATCTTCCATCAAATACTAAAATAAAATATAGAATGAATGGTCAAGGGAATAAAAATGATATCGAAAAAATAAATTTAAAGCAAGAATTACATAAAAGAGAAAGAGATCATTTAATAAATTCAAATTTAATTAAAGAAGATTTTGAAAATGAAATTCTTGAAAATGTAAAAAAAAGAAAATTAAATGATGAAAATGAGGATAATTCAGTTGATAATAATAATGAAAATAATGATATTAATATTAGTAGTAGTGAAGAAGATTCAATTCAAATTTTTGAACAAGATAAAGATTATTCTTATTCAAATGATAATTCAGATGAAAATAATAATGAAAGTGATTATGATTCTGATGATACTGAAAAAGAATTAATGCTTGAATTAGAAAAAATTAAGAAAGCTCAAATTGAAGAAAAAGAAAAAAAAAATGATGAAATTAAACAAAAAACAGAACAAGAAATTTTAAATGGAAATCCACTTTTAAGTCAAACTATTGCTTCTACTTCTTCTTTTAATAATTTTTCTCATAATGAATATAGTTTGAAAAAAAAATGGTATGAAGATACTGTTTTTAAAAATCAAAGTAGGTTGGAAATTAAACCAAAAAAAAGATTTATTAATGATACTGTTAGAAGTGATTTTCATCGTAAATTTTTAGCTAAAATTATTCATTAAATAATTAAATATTATATTAAATTGAATATAAAATATAATTAAAATAATTTTATTGGAAAATGATAATTTTAAATTTGTATACATTTATATAATTTTTTATTATAATGGAATCATACTAATTAATAATTTATTCTTTTTTTACTTTTTTTCTTCTTTGTAACACTTGATAAATATAATATATAATTATAATTATTAAATATAATAATCCAATTCCTGCAAATGTAATATACATTAATTTAACATCTTTATAACATTCTTTTGATTCTTTACATTTACCACCTTTACAACATGCAGTATTTCTACATTCAAAATCAGTTTTACATTCATCATCATTTGTAATATATGAATCATGTGTTTTGAATAAAATATTTTTCTTAATTGTATTTTGTGTATTTATATTTATAATAATAAAACATAATATAAAAAGAAAATATTTCATTTTTTATAATTTTTTTAAAAAATTTATATATAAAATTAAATTAATTTTTAAATTTTTAATTATTAAAAAAGTTTTTAATTTAAAAAAAAAAAAATTGCTCTTTATACTTTATATAAAATATTAATTGTTTATAAATACAAATTTTAAATGAAAATTCAATCATCCTTATTAATTGTAATTAAAAATATTTTATTAAATTGAATTTCAAAATTACTCAGTTGTTTGAATTCATAAAATCCTTTTTGATTATTGAGTTTATAATAATAATTAAAAATATTCTTTTTCATTATAACATAGATTTGATTTTCTTCTAAATTATTATAAATATTATTTTTATCTTCGACAGGAAAATAAATATTTTTGATAAATTGTAATTTAATTACCTCCCCTTTAATTTTTTGTAATTTTTGTTCAATTTCTGATAAAAAAATACATTCTTCTAAATTTTTAATTATTGCTCCTGCTGGTAAAATTGGAAAATTATTATATTCATTATTATTAAAATCAACGAATTTTTCTTCTTTTATATTATATAAAAATGTTTTATCTTTATTTTTTAAAGCAAAATTCTTTGGAAATTCATATATACTCAAATATAATACATATGATTCACATATATTGATATTAAATAAAATTGAAAATTTGTGTTTAATAAATTCTATTTGCAAAGGTAAAATAACTTCATGAATAATAAAAGTATCAGAACATTCTATTTGAATTAAATTCATTATAAATTCTCTTTTTTCTTTATTTTTTTGAATTAAAATTAACATGTCAAAGGCTTTTTCAAAAAAATTTTCTTGAAAAATAAGAATTAATGTATAATTATTAAAATTAACAAATTTAATATCTTTTTTCAATTGTTTTAATTCCATAGAATTATTAATAAACTTGATAACATCACTTTTTTTATATATTTGAATACCATTTACATTTGAAAAATTTTCAAGTATTGAATTTATATCTTTAAAATATTTTTTTTCATGATTAAAAAACTTTTTCTTTGTGATTAATTTATGAAAAAGATTATTCATTTCAATAACAAAATTTGCTCCTAGTACAGGTGCAGGTAATTGTAAAAACTTTTCATCTTTCATATTAATTAAATTATTATTTTCAAATAAAGTCTCTTCTATACATTCTTTTATTAATGGAAAACAATATTCAAGATAATAAAATTCACGATTTTGAACTTCATAATAACTTGTTTCATAATATTTACCTTTTGGTTTTCCTTCAATATCAATTTTAATATAGTTTAATGGTATATATGATAAAATATCATTATATTCAATTTTTTCTTTATTTTCTATTATATTATATATCTGTTTTAAAAATTTTTTACAATTTTTATTTGAATTAAGAAAATCATTAATTTCATTTTTTATTTCATATTTTTTTTCTTTAACAAATATTGAAAAATCAATATTTCTTTTTTCAAATTCAAAATAATAATTAACATTCTGGCCAAATATTTTACAATAATCTTTAGGTACTTTATCCCCAATTTTTAAACTATTTATTGTTTTTATTTCAGGATAATAATAATAACGTTCAAAATAACCTTCTGTATAAAAATTAATGTTATGATTAGGATCAAAGTTATTATAAAAAATATAAGAATCTGAATAAATTAAACAATCATAAATTATAAATAAGTAATTGTTTGAAATAAGATTTTTAATTTCCTTTAAATTATCATTTAAATCATATTCCTTAGAATAACTATCAATAATAAATAATATTTTTTCTTCATTAATTTCATTTTTAATATTTTGAATTATATTTTTAACTAAATCCATGACATTTTTTAATTTAAAATTAATCTTTTCAATAAACGAATTGGCTGACTCAATATTTTTAAATAAACTATATGATTCATGTAATATAAATCTCTTTAATATCTTTCTACCATTTTTTATTAATTTATTTAATATTTTTAAATCAAAAAATATAAAAGGAAAATATCTAGTTGCTTCATTATTAACATAATTAAATAATATTGAACGAAAAATAATAGATTTTCCATTTCCTTTACAACCATAAAAATGACCAATTCCTTTTATATCATAGTAAAAATCTCTTATTGATTCTACAAAATCTTCATCTCTTATAATTTCATAAAATATTGGATTATCATTATTAGGAAATATAATTTCTGAATCATAACAAAATTCTTTTATTTTACATGAAGCCCAATATCCATTACAATAATTATGTATATTATTAAATATAGTTAATTCCTTATTGTTATCATTTATTAATGTATTTGAAAATATAAATAAATCTGATAACATTTTATTTTTTTTTTTATAAAATTTCTTTTTATCTTTTAAAGGAAATATATTGTTTAAATCTTCTAAAATAAAATCTAAAGTAAATTCTTTATTTAAATTTTTTTTATTTGATATTCTTTCTTTTAATTGTATTTTATCTAAATATGTTTCATCATTTGTATAAGATGGATTTAAAGTATTAGGTAAATTTGATTTAAATTCTTGAAAATTTGATACATGTTTTAAAGTAAATTTTGTATTATTTTTATTTGCAAAGACATAATCATTTGAGCCTATCGATTTTGGTGAGTCTTTTTCGTTGGATTTTTTTTCTTTTTTTGGTGTTTCATCATTCTTTGTTTTTTTATTTAAAAATTCCTGAGACATATTTTTGATTAATTAACAATTATTAAAATATTTATATAAAATTTTATATTTTTTTTTTAAAATTTTAATGATATAATTAATTAAGGACAATAAATAAAATTTATTTTTATTTTATTTTTTTCATATTTAACATAAATAGTCAATTTTATATTTAAAAATTTTATTTTGAATTATCTTAAAAATTATTTATTAAATAAAATTATACTTTACTTAATTAACTAAATATAGAAACATTATATATTTTCAATACAAATAAATAAATCAAACGTTTAAAATTATTTTATTTTGAAGAAAAAATTTGATGTAAATATTAATTATTCAAAAAAACCAACAAAATTACAATTATAATTATTTAAAAAAGTAAAAAATATTTAAAAAAATATATAAAATGTCAAAGCAATCTAACGTAAAAGTATATTGTCGTGTTCGTCCTGAAAATGAGAAAGAAAAACAATCAAAAACTCCAATATGTATATTTCCAATGAATGAAAATACAATAAAAATATGTTCATCATCCCCAGATCAACCTCAAGAAACAAAAACTCATGAATTTTCCTTTGATTCAATATTTCCTCAGAATTCAACTCAAAATGACATTTTTACAAAATGTGCTCTTCCATTAATAAAATCAGTATTAGAAGGAATAAATTGTACATTATTTTGTTATGGTCAAACTTCAAGTGGTAAAACTTATACAATGGAAGGATTTGATAATAATAAAAATTTACAAGGTATTATTCCAAGAACAACAGAATATATTTTTGAACAAATTCCAAATGCAAGTAAAGAAATAGAATTTAATATAAAATGTAATTATTATCAAATTTACAATGAAAAAATTCAAGATTTATTAGATACTCGAAAAACTGATTTATCAATTAGAGAAGATAAAGCTAATAATAAAGGAATTTGGGTTGAAGATTTAACTGAAATTTGTGTTAGTTCTGAAGAAGAAATGAATGAAGTTTTTTATACTGGAAGTCATAATCGTAGTGTTTCAGCTACAGAAATGAATAAAGGAAGTTCTCGTTCTCATTCTTTATTTGTTATTACAATATTTCAAAGAAATATTATTACTGGTTCTACTAAAACAGGAAAAATTCATTTTGTTGATTTAGCAGGAAGTGAAAAAATGAGTAAAAGTGGTATTGAAAAGGGAAAATTATTAAAAGAAGCTCAAAATATTAATAAATCATTAATGACACTTGGAATGGTTATAAATGCTTTAAGTGAGAATGCTAAATTTGTTCCTTATAGAGATAGTAAATTAACAAGAGTTTTACAAGAATCACTTGGTGGAAATTCACTTACTACTTTAATTGTTACTATTAGTCCAAGTTGGATTAATCAAAGTGAAAGTATGAGTACACTTCGTTTTGGTCAAAGGGCTAAATTAATTAAAAATAAAGTTATTGCAAATACACAACAAAGTGTTAAAGAATTATTAATGAAGTTAAATAAAGCTTATGATAGAATTAAAATATTGGAAGAGATTATTGATAAGAAAGGTTTAGATGAGAAATTAAATAATTTGAATGATGATGATAAAAATAATGAAAATAATAAAGGGAATAAAAAGAAAGTTTGTGAAGATTGTATGAAGTTATTAACACAATTATCTTTTTTAAATGTTGAATATTTGAAAATGCAACAAGATTTTGAGGATAGTAAAAGAGAAAATGATAATTTAATGGAAGAAATTAATGAAAAAAATAGAGATATATTTACTTCAAATGATAAAATAATGATACTTCAAAATAATATTAAGAATTTAGTTGAAGAACATAATAAATTTATATCTGATATTCAAAGTTATATGGGAAGATATTCTTCAATTAATAAAAAAATTTTATTTTCTATCCAAAAAAATGATTTTAAAGAAGCTAAAAAATATACTAATTTAGCATTTAAAAAATGGAATGAATGTATGAATGAATTAAATATTGAAAATAATTTTTTAAATAATAGTGATACTAATAGTTTTGATACAAGTAGTAGAAGTTGTGGTAATATGGTTACTAATATTAATTTATTATCAAATAGTTTTGTTCAAAATAATTTAAATAAAAGTTTTACTCAAAAAGAAAATAATAATACGACATTAGAATTAGAAGAAAAATTACTTAAAATTAATTCAGTTAATGATGTCACATCAATTGAATTAAAAAATAAAATTAATCAATTAAATGAAATAATTTTTAATAAAGAAAATCAAATTATTGGATTAAATAAAAAATTAGATGAATCACAAGAAATAGTAAAATTATTAAATGAAAAATTATGTAATTTAGATTTAGAATTTGATAATTATAAACAAAAAACAATAAAAGACTTTTCATATAAAGAAAATAAAATATTGGGATTGATAAACAAAATAGCAGAATTAGAAGATGAAAATTATAAAATAGTACATTCAAATAAAGATAATATGTCAAAAAAAAAATTTTTAGTAATGGAAAAACAAATACAATCTTTTGCAGTTGAAATGCAGAAATTTTTAACAGAAAATAAAAAACTAACAAGAAAAATAAGAGAAAAAGAATCAACAATTTATTTACTTGAAAAAGAAATTAAAGAATTAAAAGAAAAAAAATTACAAGAAATTCCAGAAGATGAAGATTTTAATTTTGAAAATAATCAAAAAATGAAAATGAATAAAATTGATAATAATGATGGCATATATTCAATATTAAATACAAATAGATCATTTACAAGTAATTTTGGAAATGAATCTTTTTCAATATATTCATTCTTTAATAATAATCCAAATAATAATAAAATGATGAAAATGATTAAAGGAGGTGAAAAAAAAAGAATTGGGACTGGTTTCTTTTCTAAAATGATTGATAATAAAGATAATAAAAGAGAAGCTGTTAAGCAAATAAATAATTTAAATAAAAGAAGTCTTCAAGAAAATTTACAAGAAAAACAATTTGAAAATCAAATGAAAATATTAGAAAATGATAGCTTATTTGTTGATATTAATGAACCATAAAATAATATATTATTGACAAATTTAAAAGAGATTAATGTATAGATATAATTTAAAGTTATTTTAATATATATAATATTTTTAAATTTATTTATTATTTTAATAATTATTATTTTATTTTTATAACTGGAGTATAATCAGCTCTCATAATCAGGATCATAGCAAAGTTTAAAAATTTTAATAAAAAAAAGGAAAAAATAAAAATTTAAAAAATAAGGAAATATTAAGATTATTAAAATTTTCATTGACTTTATCATATGTTTTTGGTCATCATTTTATACTCCAAAAATAAGAAATTAAAATGTTTCTAAGTTATAAAGTATATAAATAAATGAACATATTCAATGTTCCTTAATATTTATTTAATACTTTACATTTAAAAACTTTATTGTCTAGTTTTTGAAAAAAACTAAAAAATAAAAAAAGGAAAAAACTTCATTTATTTTAAATATAATTAATTTATTTTTTTAAGATTTTATATTCAAAATTTAAATAATTGGAAAAAAATATATTTTTATGGAATCAAATAATCTATCATCTTTTTTCACAAAAGAATATATAGCATATTTATTAATATCAAATATTATAATAATATTATTTTCATCAATATTTACATGGGTAACATACTCACCATTTGATAACATAATAAAAAGAATAACATTGAATCAAAAAGAATTAAAAATAGGAATAATAAGTGATACTCAACTTCCTCCAGAATATTATACAAAAAATGACTATTATGATACATTTGTAGATCATTTAGATAGAACATTAAGAATTTTAAATAGTCAAAAAATAGACATTTTAATAGTAGCAGGTGATATAAGTGATCAAGGAGCAACATATTCATATAATTTATTTCTAAGTAGATTTAATCATATTTTCAAAAATAAAAAACCAATATTAAATATAATAATGGGTAATCATGATTATTGGAGTAAAGAACAAGAATCAGCATCAAAAAGTCAAATGAAATTTCATTATGCATTTAAACAATCACCATTTAGTCATAAAGTAATAAATGGATATCATTTTATAATGTGGAGTCATGAAAATAGATATTTAGATTTAACAGCAGCTTCAAAAATAGAATGGGTAAAAGAACAAATAGAAATTGCATTAAAAGAAGATAAAAATAAACCAATTTTTGTTATTACTCACATGAATCCATTTGATACAGTTTATGGTAGTATTGAATGGGGAAATATAAATATTAAAAATGCTTTAATTAATTATGAGAATGTAATATCAATTAGTGGTCATAGTCACTTTTCTTTAATTGATGAAAGAAGTATTTGGCAAGGTAATTTTACTGCTATTCAAACACAAGCTATTGCTTATATTGAATTAGAAAAAGGAAAAGAAAATGGTTCTGTTCCAAAAAATGAATTTGGACAAAATAAACCTTGTATTAAAAATTATATGGGGTTAATTATGAATGTTAATGATGAAAAAATTGAATTTAATAGAATTTCTTTTGAAAAAAATGAATTTTATGGAAATAAATGGATTATTGAATTACCTATTAATAAAAATAATTTTAGATATACTAATTTGGAAAGAGAAAAAAAAAGTGTGGCTCCTTTTTGGAAGAAGGAACAAAATAAAAGTATTAATGTTAAATATATGAAAAATGCTCAAACAAATGAAATTAAAAGTGTTCTTTTTTTTGAACAACCTTTTCATGAAAATTTTGTTCATTCTTATGAAATTGAATTAATATATTTAAAAGATAATAGTTATGGTGGAAAGTTTTTATATTTTTCTGATTTTTATTTGATGCCTGAAGATAGAGAAAAAATAATTAAATTAGGTATATGTTCTTATATAAAAAGTGGAGAATATAATATTAAAATTACTGGTATTGAAAGTTTTGGAAAAAAAAGTGAACCTATTGAAGGAACTATTGTTGTTAAAAATGAATAAATTTTTTTTTATTTGTAATATAAGTGTTTTTAAGTAATTATTTAATAAAAATTTACTATTTATAAATTTTTATTTTTAAAAAATGAATTTATTTTTTTTTAAACAAATTGTTTTTTATTTACAAACTATTGTTATTTTACTTATGATTATTATAACTCTATTAATTTATAATACTAAATTTAATCATCAAGATGATTATGATATTTATTGGGAAAAACAAATTATACTTTTTATTTTATATATTTATTCTTTCAATTATGGAATAAATTTATTTATTAAGTATAATCTACTAACTTATATAAGACTATTAAATTTGATAATTATAATTATAACTTCTATTCTCCAATATATTTTATGTCTTTTTACTGAAATGATGAATTATCCTTATATTTTTATATTTATAGAGTATACAATATTTATTTTTATTATAATTGATTTTATTTTTAATATTATATTAATTATTGAAAGATGTAGAAGAACATTAACATGTGGAAATAAAGATAAGGAAGATGAAGGTACTGAATTAGAAGAAAATGATTCAGATTCCTTTTTATTTGATATATAAAATTATTTTTATTTATAAATAATCCTACAAGTAATACACTATTTATATAATATAATATCTATATCTAAAATTTTTTAAATTTTGAAAGTTTCACATTTTTTTAATATTAATTCTTTCTCTCTTATTGTTTTTTCTAATAAATTTTTTACAATTTTAGATGAATGACTCTTTTTTATATTATCAATTTCCAAATTTATATATTTATCTTTTAATTTTTCAATTTCATTGTCAAATATAAAATAATTATCATCATATCCAAGAGTATAATTTCCAAAAGTTTTAAAATAGGTTTTTCTATTTTTAAAAGCTAATGAATTACTAATTTTTTTTACTATATCTAAATCATGTAAATTCTTTTTTCTATCATATCTATTATTTTTAATTATATTTATTAATTTTTTAGATTCTTCTTTTATAAATTTTTTATCATCCATATTTTCTTGAAAATTATGAATATCATTATTTTGTTTTAGTTCATCTTTAAAATTAATTTTTATATGATTTCTATTCATTTTACGAATAAATTGTCCTTCTAATTTTTCAGCTTTTACAAGTTGATTATCACACTTTTTAAATACATTTTTTAATTCAATCTTTGGTGAATTATATGATAATATTTCATTTATAAAATTCCTTCCTTTATATTTATTAATACTTTTTTTTGATATTTCTTTTCTAAAAATATTTTGATACCTTTTTGACTTATTATGAGTTTTAATTATATGTTTTTCTTTAGATGAAATAATGGAAGGTATTTCATCAATTGAATCTTTTAAAAAAAGTTTAGGTTTTATTTTTTTATTTAAAGAATCTTGATGATTTTTTTCATATTTAAGCTTTTATTTTTATATAAATTTTCTTTATAACTATAAATATTGAAATTATTAATAGATTTACCAAAATATCTATTTTTAGTAATCATTTTTGGAAGTGATTCACTATTATTATTGATATTATTATTATTTGAATTTGAACTATTAAAAATAGAATCTAAAAAATTACTTTCTCCTTTTGTTGACATAAATCCATATAAAGATGAAATTATTTTTTTTAAATTTTCATAATCATTATCATTTAAACTTTTATTTCTTCTTTTTGTTAATTTAATTGCTTTATTTCTTTTAAAAAGTATTTTACCATTTGAATAATCTTCAATATTATATATTAAATTTACAATAGTTTTATTACGTTCAGTTATTTTATCAATTATATTTAATTTTGGTTCTATTATACAATTTAATGTTGTACATAATTCAGAATTTAAATCGCTATTTATTCTATTATTTTCAATTTTCATTGGAAAAAAATTTTATATTAAATAATAAAAAAAAAATTATATTGTTTTTTTCTAATCATATATTTTTTATTAAATAATTAAATTTACCTAAATCTATAAAAGAATGAAAATAATTTTTCTAAATTAAAAAATTTATAAACCAATATTTAATAAATTGAAACATTTATTAAATATTTATATGGTCCTCATATTAATTAAAATTCCCTTAACTAAAAATGATTTATAAATTATTATTCAATAAAAATAAATTTTCATCATCATCATTTTGGCCAAAACCAAATATATTTTCAAAATCATTTTGATAATATCCTAAAAATCCTTCTTCAAAACAAATATTATTATCACAGTTAATATTTATATTTTTATCTTCTTCAAAACAATTTAATTTAAAGTGTTCATTTTCTTTTTCATTTTTTTCATTTTTTTCATTATTATTATTATTATTATTATTATTATTATTATTATTTTCATCAATGTCCTCTAATAAAATTCTAATTTTATTATTTTGATTAGATTTTTTTGGGTAAATTATAAAGTCTTCACATCGAATATTATCAGGATCAAAATTTTGATTATTAATAACATTTAATCTATAAGAATGAGCAGGTCTTTTATTATGAGATGCACAATAAAAAGGAATTGAAATTTTATCTTTAAATTCTTCAAAACAATAATATTTATATAAAAAATTAATAGAAAATAACATTCCTTTCTCAATAGCACATGGAATATGATAATAATTTTTACATTTAGTATTACCACATTTGATTACTACTTTATCTTTTGAAATATGTTCATTACAATAACGACAAGAACTTTTATATCTCCATTTTCTTATTCTTAATTTTGATATTTCACCTTCATTCTTTGATTCTTCAAATAATTCTGGTAATAATCTATAACATAAATAATGATAATATGAATTATTTGTTTTATTATGACAAAGAACACCATCATTACATCCACATATAAAACATTTATATGAATTAATTGAAATATTTTCCTTTTGAGAATTTGTACATCTTTCACATTTAAATGAAGAAAAATTTATTTCATTTTTATCTAATTTTATATGATAACAATTTAAATGAAATGTACATTTGCAAATTGAACATGAAATTAATGGTTCTTTTGAATATTCAGCAAATTCAAGACATATTGAACATTTTTTTTTACCTTTTGGAAGAGGACTTTTTTCTTTTCTTCCTCTAAGAGTTTTTTTTGATATTAATTTAGTTAAAAGAGAGGATTTATATATTGAAGGATTTAAGGTACCTTTACTTGATGTCGATGTACACATTTCACAATCATAGTCGAATGATTGTAATTCGGTGTTAATACATAATTTTTGCATTTTTTTTTTATTATATATTTTAAGATATCTCCAAATTTAAATGTTTAATTAAAATAATATTAAAGAATTTTATTTATTTTTCACATATTTTTTTACAAAATGAGTTGATTATTTAAAAAAAATTTAAATTTTAAATGCTTTAATATTAATTAAATATTTAAAAATTATATAGGAAGTATAAAATTTAATAATTAAATTATTTATGAATAAATTGAAAAATTTTTCTAAATATTAATTAAAAAATGTATTAATAAAATTTAATTTCCTTTTTTCCAAAATTTTTATTTAAAAAAATTTTTAAAAAATAAACAAAATCTCATTTATTAAATATTTATCTAAAAAAATACTTTTATAAATGGAAGAAGTTGAGGAAGAAGAACCTAAACCTTTAGTAGATTACATTTACCTTCCAGAATCTCAAAACTCAAAACCAAATCTCAGCATAATAGATAAAATCTTAAAAAAAACAAAAAACTCAGATAAAATGCCAATAAATTTCGGTTCTCTTGAACCAGAAATAACACCATCCTTAAAGAAGCAAATCTTATCTCATTATTCAGTAAAAAATGAAAAAAACGAAAAAACAAAAGATACAAATTTAGAAACAAAAGATTCAAAATCTCAAAATTCATCTTTTCAAAAAGACGAAAATGAAAAAGAAGAAAAAAACGAAAACAAAAATGAATCTTTTTCAAATAAAATATTTCCATTAACACACAAAGTAACATTAACTCATACATTAGAAAAGCCAATAACTTCAATAGATATAGATAGAACATCAACTCTTTTAGCAACATCATCATATGATGGTACAATAAAAATATGGGATTTTAATTCTCTTCGTAGTAATCCATCTCCAAATCATATAGTTGATTGTGGTAATGAAGGTGAATTTCCTGTAGTATCAGTTTCATGGTCAGCAAGTGGTGGTTTCTTATTAGTTTGTTCAACAGATTGTCAAGCTAAAATTTTAAGTAGAAATGGAGAAAATGAAATATCATGTGTTAAAGGTGATTTATATCTTGTTGATATTAAAAATACAAAAGGTCATACTTTTCCTTTAACAGATGGAAAATTTCATCCAATTGAGAAAAATTTATTTATTACTTCAAGTAGAGATTCTACTATTAGAATATGGGATATTTATTCTAAACAAATTGGAATTGATAAAGATATTATGCAAAGTTGTGTTTTGAGAGTTAAGACTTTGAAAAATAAAAAAATTCCTGTTAATACTTGTAATTATAATATTAATGGAAATTTAATTGCTGGTGGTGTTAATGATGGTTCTATTCAAATTTTTTCTAATAAAAGCTGGAGACCTGAAATTTATATACAACATGCTCATGAAGATAATAGTGAAATTAGTTCAATTTTATTTGTTGATGATTTTAAATTTTTATCAAGAGCTGATGATTCTACTATGAAATTATGGGATATGAGAAATGTAAAAGAAACTGTTTTTACATGGGATAATTTACCTTTTGTTAATTCAAAAATGGGAATGACATTAAATTCTTTTAATAATATTGTTTTAACTGGAACTTCTCCAATGAAAAAAAGTGATTATTCTTATTTTAAATTCTATTCTTTAAATGATTTTTCTTTATTACATAATATGAAATTATCTCATTATTCACCAACTTCAATTTTATGGAATTCAAAATTAAATCAAATATTTTTAAGTGATTCAAATGGTGAATGTTCAATTTATTTTGATCCAGAAATATCAAATAATGGAATAATAAACAGTATATTTAAAAAAACAAAAATTAAAGATGTAAACGAAGAAAATTTTTCATATGTAATGCCAGTAATAACACCATTACAACTTCCATTATTTGAAGAAATAAATTTTTCAAGACAAACTTATTTAGATAAAATAAATGGAATAGGAGAAGATAAATTAACTTCAGAAATGTTAAATCAAGCTCCTGAATTTAGATTTAATAGACAAACTAGTGTTACTCAACATATTATGAGAAATATTAATAAAGCTATTTATAAAGAAGGAGATGTTCAAGAAATGTTAAAAAAATTTGCTGGGAAAGGAGAATGGGTTGATAATGCATATAAAGATACTCAACCTAATACTGTTTTAGATAAGGATGCTGTTATTGAAGATGAAGTAAGATTTTATGAAGAGACTAAAAGAAAATTGTGTCCTCATTGTGGATTGAAGTTTTGTACTTGTAAAAAAAGTATTTTTCAAATTCCTATTTCACAATTGAGATTTAAGAAAAATAATTAAATTTATATTTTTTATTATTTTATATATATACTTATTTTTTATATGATAAATTTAATATTTATTCACATTTTTTTATTTTGTTTTTTTTTAAATATTAAAATTTTTATTTTTATAAATGTATAATCAAAATTTGGATGTTATTGAAGAAAATGATGAAGAAATGACTAATAGAGTAAATACTGATAATAATTTTATTAATAATAATCAAAATGATATAATTGAGAAACTTAATTTTCAATTAGATTTAGCAAATAGGAAAATTAAAAATAATGAAAGAACAATTGAAAAATTAACTTCTCTTCAAAATGATTATGAAAAAAAATTATCTACAATAACAACTGAATTTAGAAATAAAGAACAAACATTAAGAGAAAAATATAAAAGTAAAGAAGATGCTTTAGAAAATGAACAAAGGAATTATGAATTAAATTTTGAAAGGGAAATTTCAGTTTTAAAAGATGAAAATTTAAAATTAAAAAATCAACTTTTTGAATATGAGACAGAAATAAATAAACATAAATCACAAATAAAGTCAAATGAACATAATAACAAAATAAAAGAAAATGAATTTCAAAATTTATTAAAAGAAAAAGAATTAAAAATTATTGAATTAGAAAAGAAAATGGAAACAATTCAAAATGAAAAAAGTGAACAATATCAAAATCTTGTTAAAAAAAATAATGAATTACTATTACAATTAAAAGAATTAAGAATGGAAAATACTGCATTAGCAAATGCAAATTTAAAAAATAATTCATTAAATATCAAATTCAAACAAATAAACAAAGATGATTCAAAATTAAAAAATGAAAATAAAAATCTAAATTTAATAAAAAATGTTAAAAAAGAAATAAATGATGCAAATGCATCAATAAATTATTATGATGACTCAAATGAATTAAATCATACTTCTCAAATTAGTCCTTATGATTTATTAAAAATGAAAGATTTACGAGATAAAATTCAACAATTAAATCATGAAACAGTACAATTAACAAGAGAACTTTCTTTAAAATATGAAGAATGTGATGCATTAAATGATGAAGTGGCTAGACAAAGAATTATTATTCAAAATTTAAAAGAAAAGGAAAAAGAAAATAATATTGAACAAAATATGTCAATGATGAATATTAAAAATAAAAGAAATAGTGAATATGAAGAAAAGGAGAAAGAAAATAATTTAAAATTAAATAATTTAGAAATGTTAGTTAATAATTATGGAAATACTTTATCACAATTAAGAGAAGAATATGAAAAAACATTAATTAATCATGAAAGGGAAATTCAAGATTTAAATATTAATTTTGAAAATAAAATACATGAATTAGTTCAAGAAAATTATGATTTAAAAAGAATAATAAATGAAAATAATAATTTTAATAATTATAATTATAATAATAATGATAATAATAATAATAATAAAAATTTAAATTTTAAATATAATAGTTATATTCCAATTAATGAAAATGAAATATATGAAAATTGTAAATATTTAAATGAAAATAATCAGGGAATTAGTGTCCAATTAAGAAACTTTAATGATATGAATGAAAAAATTCAATATCTAAAAAAAAGAATTCAAAATATAACAAATAATTTTTAAATTTTTTAAATTTATAATAAAATATTTAAATAAAATATATAATTCATATTAAATAATGAAATTTAAAATATATTATATTTTCATTTACTTATTTTTGAATATAAATACTATATATATTGAGGTAAAAGGAATTAATTTCTTTTCATTCTTAGCAAAAATAGGTGAACAAAATTTAAATATTCCCCTTACTTTAACAACATCTTTTGACAAAATAATTTATATTCAAAATAATTATATGAATTCATATAATTATAAAAATTCTTCTTCAGCAAAGAAATTGAATCAAAAATTTAATTCAACTTACTCATATTTAACACAATATTTTAATATTGAATTAGAAGCAATAAATGAAAACATTCAAATATTTAATCAATTATTAAATTTAAATATTGGACATGCGAAATTTCCAGATCTAACAAATGCTTTAACTATTCCATATTTAGGATTTTTTGGATTAGGTAAAATGGACAAAAACAATAAAAATTTAAATTTAATGGAACAATTAAAATCAAAAAATATCATATCAAAAAAAATTATATATTTCCAATCTACATCATCTTTAAATAAAACAAGATATATTTTTTTTGGTGAATTTCCTAATGATACAACCACAAAATTAAAGTCAATGAATTGTAAAACAAATAAAAATTATGAATATAATAGAGTTTGTAATTTAAGTCATATTGCTTTTAATTTAAGAAATTATGAGAATTTAACAAAGGAAATAATTAAAAATAATTCAATTTATTTAAATACGCAAATTGAATTTACATATGATAATTCTCTTTATACTGTTATTCCAATTTCTTATAAAGAATATTTTGAAAAAAATATTTTGAATTATGGAGATAAATGTACTAAAATTGATTTTTATTTATATCCTACTTGGAAATGTAAAGAAAATATTTTTATTGGGATTCATTTTATTATTAATGATACTTTAATTGATGTCACTTCTTCTCTTATTGATTTAAAAGGTCTTCCTTTTTTTACTATTTTGTTCAGAGAAGGAATTGATAGAATACAAATTCCTATTCCTGTATTAAATTATAATTATTTTAAAGTTCTAATTGATGATGATGAAGAATCTGTTACTTTATTATCAGATCAAAATATTCTTCCAATGCCAGAACAATAAATAGTAAATAAGAAAATTAAGGTGTTTCTTTAAAAATAATAATTTTTAAATTTTAAATATTTTACTCTTTAATAATAAAATGAATATTAACAAAGCAATTTTTCCCCTTTTAGATTTTGAAAATTAATTTGAGTAATAAATAAATTTTATTTATTAAAGAAGATAATAAAGCTATTTCAATTAAATAAAAAAAGGTTCAATAATTTTTTTTATAGAATTAAATTCTGTCTTTGTTATCAATTATTTATATATTCTGAAAATCTTCTATATTTAACTAAATAAATTAATAATTTTTTAATTGATAATCTATGAGTTTTTAAATAAAAATTCATTGATTTAAATTAAAAATATTAATTATATTTAATTAAAAATTTTGGGATATTATATTGAAATTATAAATTGAAAAAGTCATTAATCTTAATATAAGTTAAAAACTTTATAAATTAAGAAAAACAATAATTCATTATTATTAATAAAAATTATTAATAAGTAATATTGAATAATAAGTAAAAAATCAAAAATTGATTTTAAATAAATGTCTTTTCAAACAATAATAAATATTTTAGATTTATATGGATTCAAACCTCAATTATTTATAGGAGGATTTCAAAGAAGTGGTAGTTTATTAGGTTTAATATCGACAATATTATCAATAATAATGGGTCTTTCAATTTCAATTTATTTTTTTTTAAAATTATTTAATACTGATGAATTCACGGTAATAACATCAGAAATAACACCTGAAGGAATTGAATCATTAGAATTATCAAATAATACTTTTTATTTTAACTTTGCATTAGAAGATCCAATCTCTTATAAACCGTTTATTGATGAAACTATTTATTATCCTAAAGTATATTATAAATTTGCACAAAGAGATATTGAACAAGGTTTTATTTGGACTGAAAAAATTTTAGATTTTGGACCTTGTGAATTAAATGATTTTGGCACTAATTATCATAAATTTTTTATTCATCATAATTTAAGTAATTATTATTGTATTAAAAATTTAAATGAATCAATAAAAGGTGTTTTCCAAAAAAATGAATATTCATTTATTTTTGTTGAATTATTTGAATGTAAAAATTCATCAGAAAAAAATGATTGTAAATCCCAAAGTGAAATTGATTATTATTTAGATGGAACATTTATATCTATTGAATATCAAGGATTAACAATTGATCCTAATAATTATTCAGGTCCAAATTTACCAACATTAAGTGAATATTATACTACAATAAGTCATAATTTTTTTAAAGAAATTCATATTTATTTTAAAGAAATTTTAGTTCAAACTGATAAAGGTTGGATTTTTCCAAATATTTATACTAAACAATATTCACAATATGATCATACTGAAGATATGATTTCTTTGAAATCAACTCAAAAAGGCAATTTTTTAGAATTTTCTATTAAATATGCTGATAAAATACAAAGATATATGAGAACTTATACAAAAGCACAAACTGTTATTAGTAATATTGGTGGATTTATTAAATTTATTCAAAGTTGTTTTTGGGTTATAAGTTATATTTTCGTACAAAATAAAATTTATCAAAGAATAATTAATAAATTATTTTATTATGAAGATAGAAAGAGCAATTCTCATACTAAATTAATTAAATTTAGAAGAGATATAAAAAAAAGCATTTTGTCTTTAAATACCCCCTTTAATAAAAAAAAAAAGGATATTATATATAGAAAAAGAAATATGACAGAATTTAATTACTCAAATTCAAGTATTGGAAAATCTTTAGAGAATCATTCATTATCTTCTGGGAAAATAATGAATAAAAGTAATGTATCTTCAAATCAAATTCAAAAAGAAAAAACAATTTCAAATACTTTACTTCATAAATTTAGTAATTATGGAAGAAAAAAATTTAAATCTCTTATTAAATATTCTATAAATGATAATATTTTTTCAAAAAAAAAAGATATTATAAAAAATAAAGAAATATATTTAAATTATTGTGAAAGATTTTGCATAAAATTTCATAGAAAACATACATCATATATTATTAAATTATATAAAAAAGGAATTGGACTTATTGAACAGAAATTAGATGTAATTTGTTTGATTAAAGATTCTTTTCAACTTTCTTTATTTAAAAAAATGTTTTATAATCATGAACATATTTTAATAATGGATAATATAATTAAAACTGAATTAAGTAGAGAAAAATATGATAAAAATTTATATTCTCTTGAAAATAATCAGAAAATAAATAATGAAATTTATAAAGCTTGTCAAGTAATAATAAAAAGATATAAAAAAAATTTAAATAATATTTATAGAACTGATATGGATAATATAGATTATTATTTTGTACAACTTTTAAATGACCAATTTAATATTGAAAATTAAATAATTCTAGCTAAATTATCATATAATATTTTTTTAATTAAGTCAATTTTAATAATTTACTTTAAAAAATGATACAAACAAATTTTATTAATTAAAAATAAATATAAATAAATATTTTAATGCTAAATAATTTTTTAACTTTAAAAAAAATAAAATTCCAAACTAAAAATAAAAAAAATTATTTATTCTATTTTTTAACAATTAAACTATTTTCCCAAATGAAATAATATATTTTTAATTTTTAAAAAAATGAAGGAATTTATAGGGATTAATATTGGTGCTTTATTAACTAAATTTTCTGCAATTGAACCTCTAAAAGAAAAAGAAATTTATAATGAAAAAGATTTTAAATTGAAATTAGTATTAAATGATATTATTGATAGAGTATTACCTTCAATAATCCAATATAAAGAAAATAATACAATATTTATAGGTCAATCAACTAAATTAGGATATAAAAAATATTATTTATCTACTTTTGACAATCTCTCAAGATTATTAGGATTAGTTTGTGATAATGGGATTAATGATTTGGAAAAAAAATATTTTCTTACTTTAGACAATTTTGAAATAGGATATTTTAATTTTATTATAGAAAATTTTAAATATCAACAACCAGCAGATTTTTTTGTAATCTCATTTATAGAACAACTTGACAAAAAAATAAAAAATAAATTAAATGATTATGAATTAAAAAAATATATTTTTGCAATTCCAGATTATTATACATATTATCAAAAAGAATCATTAAAAAATATGTTAAAATTGAAATATAATTCAATGACATTTCCCTTGATAAATGAGTCAACTGCGTTAACAATGTATTATGGATATTTTAATTATAAAGATTTAAATGATGAAAAAAAATATATAATATTTATTGATATTGGATATTCAAAAACTTCTTTCATTTTATCAGAATTTACAAAAAAAGAATTTATTGTTAAAAAAGTTAAAAATATTCCTTTTCTTGGTGGAAGAGATTTTAATAATAGAATATTTGAATTTTGCTTAAAAAAATTTAAAGAAGAATACAATAGAGATTTAACAGTAACAGGAAGAATTAAAGTAAGATTAATGGAAGAAATAGAAATTAAAAGAAAAATACTTTCAATAAATGATGAAGTAAATATTAATATTGATGGAATTGAAAAAGGAATAGATTTTTCATTTATAATGGAAAAGAGTGAGTTTGAAGAAATAATATCAAATGAAATTGAATTATTTAAAAGGGAATTTAAGTTATTTTATGATAATATAAAAACAAAATATAAAATAAGTAAAATTGAAATGGCAGGACAATTAATGAGAACTCCAAAATTAAAATCTATTGTTTATGAAATTTCAGAAATAACATTATCTGAAACTATTGCAATGGATATGTGCCATAGTTTCGGAGTTTTATTATATGGGACTTTGATTTTAGAAAAAAGAAATTATGAAGAATTAAAATCAGTTAAATCTTACAATAATTATTCATTATATTATTCTTTTGATAAAAAAGATAAAGAAGTTTTAATCAAAAAAGGAGATAAATTTCCATTTGAGAATAGAATAATAATTAATGATGAATATAAACAAAATTGTGAAAATATTTTTATTTATTATGATAATAATGAATTAAATAATTTAAATATTTTATTAGATAAAGAATTGCAGTCAATAAATATAAAAAATTGTATAAAAAAAAAGGGACAAAATTTGTATTTAAAGTATAAAATAAATGAAGAAAATGAAATTACAATTATAAATGAAAAATAAAGTTAATTTAAATCGAAAAGAATTCTAGAATTTAAAAATATTAATTTATAAATAAATTTCTTAATTGATTATAAATTTTTTTTTTCAATACATTAAATTAATAAAAAAATCAAAATATTATGAAGTAAATCTCATTTAAAGAAAATTTAATGATTTTTCTGAATTTAATATATAAAAAGAGTTCATTGTTTTTTGATAAAATATTAATTAATTATTAAATATTTATTTTTTTTGAATTAAAATGACTTATTTGATAAACAATATTAATAAAAAAAATTTATTTTTACTTTTCAAATAAAGAAAAAATAAAATCTATATTAAAAAAAAAGTTAAAATATATAATTTAAAGAGAAGCAATTAAAAGCAAAGAAAAAAACTAAAAAAAATAAAAATTTTTATCTTCTATTATTTGAATTTTCCTCATAATATCTATAATCAATCATTAAAACTGCAGCAATTAAATTCAACTTATCATAAATTGTAGCATCAACAGGAAAAGTAATAACAAAAGTATTAGCATCACTAAAAGATTCTTGAATACATTTTTCTTTTTTTTTGATAACACCAACAGGTGTAGTTAAATTATTATTATTATAAATATTTCCATAAACTTCAGTACACTTACCACAAATACAACCTCTACAACAAAATCCACATTGACAACAAGGAATTTCTAAAAAATATTTTGATGCATCACTTTCATCATATGTTTCAAATAAAGGACTACAACATCTAAAAGGTTCTATTATTTTTCCAAATTTTCTTCCATCTTTAAATTTACCTGTCATTAAAGGTCTATTACAACAACAACAAGTACATTTAAATGGTCTTTCTAAATATGCAAATATTTGTTGATTTGGTAATGTTAATTTTAAATTAAATTCTCTACAATTACCAGGACAACAATTTCTCATACACCATCCTGATTGTTCTTTACATCTAAATAAAAAAATATTTTGTTCATTTATTTTTGCAAATACATCATAACGATTTTTTGTCTCACAACAAGTAATAAGTTCTAACCATTCAATTTGTTGTCTTATTTTAGCAACAGGAGCATTTTCTAATATTTGTAAAGAATCAGTTGTATAACCAATGTTAGGTAAAGATATTCCTAATTGCATACCTGGCATCATCATAGGCATCATTCCAGGCATCATTCCTGGTTGCATCATACCAGGTTGCATCATTCCTGGTTGCATCATTCCTGGCTGCATCATTCCTGGTTGCATCATTCCTGGTTGCATCATTCCTGGTTGCATCATTCCTGGTTGCATCATTCCTTGATTATTCATTCCTTGTGTATTTTTTTCTTGAACATTATTTCCTTGATTATTTTGATTAGAGTTGAAGTTTAGAATTTGTAGTTCGTTTTGATTATTTGACATTTTATTTATTCTTTTTTTTTTTTTTTGTTTTTTATATATAATATAAAAATGGTATTTTTATCTATATTTAGTATCTTTGCTTAGAAAAAAAATTTTTCTATTTGAATTATATATTTGAATTTTTTTTTAGATTATTTTTTCTTTAATATATTGTTTTAATATTTCAATAATAATATTTTTGTTGTTATTATTACATATTTATGAGAATGATTTATATAAAAAATTTAAATTTTAAAAAATGAAATTTTAATAATTTTATATAAATTATAATATCATCTTTTATTCATCTCTGAATTATAAATAAATTTTAATTTTTAATAAAAATTGATTAAATTTTATATTTTAATTTATGGAAGATATATTAAAAGAAAATGAATTTAACAAAAAAAAAAATATTGAAAGTATAACAGCAGAAATAACAAGTGTAAAAACAATTACATCATCAATGAGAATTGCAAGAGAAAAAACAGGAATGCTTTTATCATTTATATCAACATTTTTTTTATCATTAAATTGTTTTTATGCAAAAATAATTTTAAGAGCTTATCCAAATGATTTTGATTCAATAGAATTTTTATTTATGAGAGGTTTATCAATAGTAATTTATGGTATATTACATACATATTTAACAAAAACTGAAATAATAAAACCTAAAGATTTACCTTTAAAATTTTGGTTTTTATTAAGAGCAAATATGAATTTTTTTTATAATTCATTTTCAATTAGTGCTCTTTGGTATCTTAGAGCATCTACAGTTCAAATTATTGTTTTATTAAGTCCTTTAATTGTTTTAGTTTTAAGTTATTTTATATTAAATGAATCATTATATTTTAGATATTTAATAGGAACTTTTATGTGTGTTGGTGGATCACTTTTAATAATATTAAATGAAAATAAATCAAATAAAAATAATAAAAAAGAAAAAAGTGAAAATTTAATTACAACAGCTAAAATTTTTTTAGGAGTTTTTTTAGCTTTTTCTTCTGCTTTTTTTTATGCTTTTATAAATATTGCTTCTAAAATTTTAGCAAATCATAGAGTTTCTATAAATAATCAAATGATTTATATTGGAAGTGCAAATATGATTTATTCATTTATTTATATTATTTATAAAAGGAAAATGTGTTTAAAATTAGGATATTTAATAATGTGTATATTTCATGGGTCTTTTTTTTATATTTATTATATATGCTATAATAGAGCTTTGCAATTGGCTCCTGTAAGTAAAGTTGTTATTATAACATATTTACAAATTGTTTTTGTTTTTATTTTATCTGATATTTTTTTAGGAGAAAGAATTTATACTACTGATGTTTTTGGTAGTTTATTAATGATTAGTTATATGGTTTATAATGCTTTAAATCCTATTGTAAAAAAAAAACCAAATAATAATGAAAAAAATAATTCAGAAGGTAATGATGAAAAAAAAATAAATCTTATTGAGCATTGAACATATATATTATATGTATAATATTACTTATATTATTTTTTTTTTTTAAAATAAAATGAATATTAATCAAATATTATTTTCCATCATATTAAATAAAATTAAATTAAATTAGAATATTTTAAATAATATTTATATATAAAAACTATTTCATATTAGTAAAAAACCCATCATCTTCTAATTCAAGTGCTGTTTTCTTTTTAATCAATCTTGGTTTATATTTTTTAATGAAAGAAATTAAATAAAGAAAAGCTCCAATTAATATAACTAAAATTAATAAAACATAAAAGAATTTACTACTCGTACTATTTTTAGATTTATCATAAAAACCAACAATTTTTCTATCAGAATCAAAACTAATATCATATTTTTTAAATATTATATTTCCAATTAAAAATCTCAAAAAATCATCAGTATCATATGATTCAGGAAAAGCTACCAAAAAATATAGTTTATTGTTATATTCAAACCATAAATCTTTATATGTAAATTCAATATCAAAACTCAATTCAGAATTTTTAATAATTAAAGGAGGCAATTTATTAATTTTAATATCTTTATCACAAACAAAATAACTAAATTGTTTCTCATTATAATTCAAAAAATAATATCCATTTAATTTAAATGTTTTTTTTTCACATTTTTTTTTTTTAATATAATCATTAAAGTATAATTTTTCAATTTCATTATAATAGTCTGAACTTCCAATTATTAAACCTATTTCAGTAGCAAAAATTAAATTAGAAGAACTTAAAATTTTATCTCCCACATAAAAAGTAGAACTAATTGAATAATAAAAATCTGATTCTTCATTACAATTTATTTCTTGAAAAGTTTCAATTAAATAAATTGGTTTTTTAAGATCATATAAATAATTTCCTAAAATTAAATTACCTACATTTTGATTAGTAAAATGTAAAGTAAAAGTATAATGATTTATTTTATTCATATTTTTTAATTGATGTAATATTGAATCTTTTGATTTAGTTGCTAAATTTACATTTTTTCCAAATCCAAAAGAACCAGAACCTTGAATATTTGATTCTTTTCTTATTTCTGCTGTTAATGTAAAATTTAATTCATCTATTTTTGTATTTCCAAAATTAAAACTATCTTTTACTAAAGAACCAGATAAAATTTCTTCATTTGTAAAACTATTTTTTTTACTTAATACTTTTAAAGTTGTTGATTTTTCACTATCAAATTTTTTTCCTGAATATGATGTTGTGTTTGAATTTATTATATAAGATAATTGAGTTGTTGATTTTATTTTTATTAAAATTTCTTGGTTTGAAGAACCAATTGTTAAATTTATAAAATATGAATTATAAAATAGAGTTGTTATTAATTCTTCATCATTTAAATTTAATGGAAGATTTTGACCTTTAAATGGTATTGTAATTTCTGATTTGATTTTTTTTATTAGGAGAAAAAAAAATAATAAAAATCTCCACATTTATTTATAATTATAAAAATTTATATTAATTTACTATTATTTTTATTATAAATTATATAAAATTTTAATAAATTAATACATTTTTATAAATCCAAATTTCTACTTAATCATTTATTTACTTTCTTTTAATTGAACTTAATTTTAACTTTTAATTAGTATATATAATATTTAATTATTTTATTTTTAAATTACAATTTTTACTTTAAAAAATAATTAAATTAATATAAGTTATAAATATAAATAATAATAAAAATGTCACTAAAACGTGAAAGAATACACACAACTGGTTTATCTAACATAGATTTTAGAACAAAAAACGATATTTCAAATTTAGATCAATATGAACCATGGCATAAATCAAGAGAATTTGGAACAATGAGTCAATATCCATATGATCTTTCATATACAGAACACAAAAAATTATTTCGTCCAACAAAACAAATAAATGAACAATATTATTTAAATGCAGATATTCAAAATCCAAAAATTTATAAAAGTGCTCAATTTTATAAAAATCATAAAATTCGTTTAAATACAAAAGCAATTTACACAAATGAACGTTTTGCTCAATTAGACGAATCAAATAAAGGAAAAGAAATATTTTTAGGAGATTCAATGATGATAAGTGATATAAATAAACAAAGAAAAGAAAGAAAAAAAAGAAGAAAATTTAACGATATGGAAAATAAAGAAAAAAAAATAATACAACAACAACAAATAATAGCAGATAAAATAAATAAAAATAAAGAAGCAATTCAAGAAACTCAATTAGTAAAAATAGAAGCAAAAAAAACATTAGAAGGAAGAGTTGATATGAAAAAATTACAAGAAATAAGATTAGCTTTAAGAAGAAGATATGCAAATAGAACAAATTTTAGAAAAATATTTCAAGATTGGCAAAGAAGTGCACAAGGTGAAATAACAACATATGATGCTCATCATATGATTAATGATTTAAATATTCCTATTAATTATAATGAAACAAGAGCTTTAATTTCAAGTGCTAATAAAAGAGGAACTTTTAATTTAGATTTAACTGAATTTATGTCTTTAATTTTTGATGATAATCCAGTTTTAAAAATTGATTTATCTAATATTGAATTTAAAGATGAAGAAATTTTTGAAGAAGGAGAAGTTTTACAAAATTTAAAAAAACAACAAGATTTAAAAGTTATTAATCCTGATGATGTTGATTACTTTGAACAATATTTTAAAACTAAAAAACCTATTTTGTTAAAATATATTAAAGATTTAGGTTATGAAAATCAAGATACTTGTCCTTTTGAAATTTTTGAAAAAGCTGTTAAAAAATTTCCTATTCCAGAAAAATATATTAATAATCAATTTTTACAATCAATATATAATGAATATAAAGTTCCAGATAAAGATGAAATGGATTATAAAAAATATTTAAATTATTTAGTAACTCCAAAAGATAAAGAAGATTTTTATGATTTTCAAAAAAAAGATATTGCTTGGTTAACAGAAAAAATTAAAAGAACAGAAATAGAAACAAAAAAAGCAAAAGAAATATTTTCAGAAGAATTAAGAAAAAGAGAAAGATTAAAATATTTATATCTTCAACAAATTGATGAACAAAAAAAACAAAATTTATATAATTCAATGGCATCCGATTCATTTTCTCATTATCAACCATCAACAAATTTCATAAATTTAGTATATAAAGAAAGAGAACAAAATTTCCAAGATTTAAATAAAGCAGAAAAAAGTTTTGAACCATTACCATCATTAATAAGTGAAAATCAAAGAAAAACTCGTTTTGGTGCTACTCCTATTTTTGATACAAAATGTGATACTGAAGCAGATCCAAAAAGCTTTTTATATCTTAGTGAAGAAAATAGATTTAAAATTAGAGGAAAAGATTATGATAATTTCAATAATAATAATCGTTATTGGAGATTAAATAGAAATAAAGCAAATGTTGAAAAGAAAAGACAAGAATATAGTAAATATTCAAATGATAGTAATTTTCATAATGAGTTTTCTTATGCTATGGATGCTTTGGGACAAATTAATAGAACTCAAAATATGTTGGAATATGAAATTACTAATAGAATTCAAAATGAGTTTATTGAATAAAGTCTTATTTTTTTAATTCAGTTGTTTAATTGTTATGTTTTAATAAAAATAGTAAATTTTAATTTATTTTTTTAATTTTTTTTTTTAATCTTTATTTTATTCTGTTTGGGAATCTGGGATGAAATATAATTTTAAATCTTGTTCTACATCACCTTGATTCATATATGCAATATATTTATTTCTAAATCTTGTAAATCCTGTATCATTATATTTATCATAAAAGTCTTGATATCTTTTACATATATATTTTATATTTTCATCAATTAATCTTTGTTCAATTGATCTATCTATAATTTGAATATGTTGTTGAAATTTTAAATTAACTTTCATTGTTTCATTAAAAACAGAAAATTTTTTTTTAATTAATTCTTTACTTGTAGCTTTTAAATTTTTTGATTCATTTTCATATACAATCACTTCTTTATCATCAAAAGTACATTCATCAATTTTATTCCAAGTACATTTTAAATATTCTTTAATATAATTTTCAATTTTATCTTTTAATGTATCAATAAAAGTTTTAGTAATATATTGTTCAAATTCATTAGATTGAAATCTTAAAATAATGTAATAAATATTATTTATTAAAAGTAAATATTTCAATGGAGGATATTTTTTAATTAAAATTGAACTTTTTTCTTCTATTTTTTCTATTAAAGTAGTTAAAAAATTAATAGGACTAATATCAATATCAGATGATTGAGTAAGTGTTTTAAAACCAATTTTAAAATTCATAATATTAGTTATGAAAAAAACTGTATCATTTGTAATATTTAATACATTTTCACTTTCTATTTTTTCATAATTTAAAATACAAATTTTATCATAAAAATTGGAAATATAATCATTACAAAAATTACCAAGAAATATAATACATTCATTTATTTTATCAAATTTTTCTTTATAATATTTTTGAACAATTTCTCTATAAATTTTTAATATTTTTTCTACCCAAATATCTAAAATATCTAAACTATGAAAAAAACCAAAAAATCCACTTGTAATATTTGAAGAATCATATTTTTTATTTAAATTATTTAAATCTTGAATTGATTGAATAATTATTTCTATAGGATTAGATATAATACCAGATATAACTTTTTTTCTTAAATTATCAGAGCATTCACTTAAAATAGTATTAATATAGTTTTCTTCATTTTGAAAATTTGATGAAGTTTCAATTAAAATTTTTACAATATAACCAATTCCTTTTGAATATTGTTGACCATAATTTTTTAATGATGTTACCTTAATTTCATTTATTCCCATACATATTTTATTACTGTGTTCTTTAATTAAATTATCTGTAAAATCAAAATTAATATCTGGATCTTGTAAACATTGAGATAATTTTTTTATTTTATTTAATAAATTTTCTTTTTCTGTTTTTTCCTTTTCAGATAAATTATTGTTTAATAAAATTTGATCATATCGTTTTAATAAAATATAAAAAGCATCTTGATATACTTTAAATCCTTTATACATTAATTTTATTAAATTTTGAATAAAATCATCTTTATCTTGAAATGTTTTATTTTTAAAAAAGTCTAAAATATTTTTTACTTTTTTATATAAAGTGACATATTCATTCATACTTATTAATTGTTGATTTTTTGTAAATTCATTTATTAATTTTTCTATATTAATTGTATTTTGTAAATTTGTTATTAATTTATCATATTGAACTTTAATTAATTGATAATTTTTTTCATGTTCATTTATTATATAAAGGAAATCTTCTAATTTTTTTAATTCTGATTTATAATTTATTATATTATCTTGAATTTTATTTAATGATCCTTTAATATTTGAATATGATTTATGAAATTTTGTTTGATAATCCATAAATTTTTTATTTATTATATCTGTATCATTTGATTCATTTTCGGTAAATTTTTGTCCATTATATTCATTATTATTAAAAAAATCATCATTAAACATTTTTATATTTATCAAATAATTATATTTAAAATTCTTTCAAAAAGCAAAAAATTTAAAATAAATAATTGTTTATATAATATGAGAAAATTGAAGATAATTTTTTTTACAATTAAAAAATTTTGTTTATGTATAAATATAATGATAGTAATATAAATTTTCAAGTAAAGTTTTAATTTCTCATTTTTCTGAAATATATTCTATAAATTTTTTCAAATCATTTCAAATATATTTATTTTCATTCAAATTAATTTAATTAAAATTGTTTTTGATAATAAAAATAAAAAAATTAAATAACAATCTTTTTTTTAAAAACATTAAAATATATAAATATTAATTTATATTATAATATAATTAATTAATTAATCAATATCAAATTCATCACTAATATTTTCACTAATATCACTTAATGAAAAATAAAAAACTAAAATATCATCTAATTTCATATAAAGATATTCATTATTTTCATTATCATAAATTAAATTATTTTTTCTAACTTCATTAATAATATTTTCTTCTCTTGGAACAATTCGAATAATATAATTTAAAAAGTCTCTAAAATTATTATTATTAATTTCTCCTATTTTAACACATTTAAATTTAATTCTAGTTAAATAATAACCAATATTATCCCATTTAATTTCTAAAGGTCTTAAAAAAGGAGAAAAAAGAACCAAAATATTATTAATATTCTGAACAAAATTTTCAGATAAATTTTCCTCTTCATGAAAATTCTTCCATGAATTTTTTAATATTTCAGCTTCACAAAATTTTGATAAATCAAACTCATTTAATTCTTTATTCTTTTTAATAGGATTATAATTTAACATATCGAAATTATCATTAATTAATTTAATTTTTAAATCATTCCATTTAAAACTTTCAAAATTAATAAATCCCATATAAGAAATTAAATTAATAGAAATTTTAATTATATCATTTTGATTAAAAGGAGGAACTGGCATAATTATTGGTTTATTTACTACATTATAATTAAATGAAGTACATTCTTTATAAATCCAAAAAATATTATTTCTTCTTTTATTTTGATGATATTCAAAGTTATAAAAATTTTTAATTAAATTATTATTATTTAACCAAGAGAAAATATTAGATAAACATATTGTATATTTTTTTGCTGTTTTATATGATAAAATATCTATTAATCTTATTGATAAATTTAATTTTGATTCTAAAATATTTTTTTTTTTACTTATTGAAATTGAATGATTTAATAATTTCATTTTTCCGTTAAATTTAAAAATGAATGGATTTATTATATATTGATAAGCCATTACTTTTAAATAGACTTTTATATTATTTGAAATATTAGGACTTGTTAAATAAAATGAATTTAATTCTCCTTCTTTATTATTTAAAAAAGAACTTATTTTAGGTATAGTAATAGGATATTTTTTTAATTTATTAATATTAAAATTTGCTTGCTTTAATAATTTCATCTTAATATCATTTATTTTTTTAATTAACAAACTTGATTTATTATTATTATTTATTTTCTTTTTTTCATAAATATTATTCTTTTCATTTTTTTGATTAAATAAACTATCAATAAGGTATTTTTTAATTGTATTAGATTCTCTATTATTATTTTCTTTATTTGAATTAGTATTTCTATAAATAACAATTGATTTAGGTGATATTTCATGATATAATTTCTTATGAACAAAAGGAGATTTTTTAGTTAAAGAATTTGGTATAAATAATACTCTATGAGCATCATCAGCATCCATAAAATTTTATTTTTTTAAAACAATTTCAATTTTAAAAAATAATTTAAAAAATTAAAATAAAAAATTAAAAAAAAATAAAAAAAAGTATTTAAAAAAAAAAAAGAATTCATTTAACCCTTAGTCATAATATAAATAAAATGATAATTTTTAGGATCACCTTCATCAGGTGGATTATTACTAGTAGCAGGTTTAATAATTTTCTCACAAGAATATTTAGCCCAAGGTTGTTTCTGTAAATGTTTTTTTCTATGTTCAGAATCACCATAAGAAACACAAATAAAAACACCACCAGGAGCTAAAACACGATAAATTTCACTAATCATTTTTTCACTACTTGGAATAGGAGTATCAGAACACATTATTGAATCAAGAGTTCCTTTATCAATAACAGTATTAAATGTTCCTGTTTCAAAATCTTTCATATCAGTCACATCCATCATTTTAAATATTAATTTTGGATATTTTGAACGACAACGATCTTCCATTTGAGAAATTGCTTTATTTGAAAAATCTATATTTGTTATATTTTCATAACCATCTTCATACATTTCTTCACTCATTCTAGAATTTCCACATCCTACATTTAAGATTTTATTTTCTTTTTCTATTAATGGAGATATTATTTCTTTTATTCCTGTGTATACTTGATACCAGTCAAATGGTTCTGTACGCTTTGAATAACGGTCTTCCCAGTATTCTAATTTTCCATAATGTGCCATTAATCCATTGTCTAACATTTTTTTATTTTTTAAATTTTTTTTGTTTTTTTTTTAACTGTTATTAAATTATTAATATATATTTTTTTTTTTGTTTTTTTTGATAATATGATAAAAAACATTTTTTTAAATAAAAAAATTAATTAATATTAAAATAACTTAAAGCAAAAAAAACCATTAAAAGTTAAATAAAAATAAAATGTCAGAAGAAGAAAAAAATGAAAATGAAGAAGTAGAAAATCCAGATGAAGAAATCCAAGAAAATGGAGAAGAAGAAAAGAAAGAAAATGAACCATTATTAGACAGTGATGGAAATCCAATAAATCCAGAAGACTTATTACCAAAAGAGCCACAAGCACCATTAAAAAAGGAAATGTTATTAAAAAGTGTAAAAAACCTTCAGAAAACATATAATGGATTAAGTTATGCTTATACTGAAATAGATTTAAAAGAAAAAGAAATTGACTTTCTTGGAACAGACATTGATAACTTTACTCAAATAAGAGATTTTAATGTTAGTACTAATAAATTACCAGATATAAATTGTGTTGGAAAAATGCCTTATTTAATAAGAGTTGATGCAAGTGTAAATGAAATTAAAGATATGGATGTTTTTAATAATCCAGAAAGATTTCAATATTTACAAATTTTAAATTTAAAACAAAATAAAATTCATAATTTACCAGAAATGCAAGCTACTCATTTATTAACTATGGATTTAAGTGAGAATAAAATAAAAGATTGTTCTGCTTTTAAAGGATTACCAAATTTAAAAAAATTAAATTTAAGTACAAATCGTTTAGTTAATTGTATAGGATTAGCAAATTGTCCAAATTTAGAAGTATTATATTTAAACAATAATAGACTAACAACATTAGAAGGAATAGAAGAATTACCAAATTTACGTAAATTAAGAGTAAGAACAAATAAAATAGAAAAATTTGATTTTGTACCATCACTTCCAAATTTAGAAAAATTAGCAATAAGTGAAAATTTAATAAAAGAAAATGTTCAATTTTCAAAATTAACATTTCCAAAATTACAAAGAATAAATATTGATGGAAATCCATATTTTGATGAAAGTGGAGCAAATCCTAAAATTGAGATTTTAATTCAATTAGAAGGTTTTGATATTAAATTTGTAAATAAAGAAGAAATTACTCCTGAAGATAAAGAAGAAGTTGTAAAAGAAAAAGAAACTAGAAGAGAAAAAGCAGAAGAAGAAAGAAAACAAAAAGAAGAAGAAGAAAGATTAAAAAAAGAAGAAGAAGAAAAAGAAAGATTAGAAAAAGAAGAAGAGGAAAGAAAAAAAAAAGAAGAAGAAGAAGCAGCTGCTGCTGAAAAAAAAGAAAATGAAGGTGAAGAAGGTGAAGAAGGTAAAGAAGGTGAAGAAGGTGAAGAAGGAAATGGAGAAGAAGGTGAAGAAGGTGGAGAAGAAGGTGGTGAAGAAGGTGGAGAAGAAGGTGGAGAAGAAGGTGGAGAAGAATAATATGTTTTTTTTTGGATTTTATTTATATAATAAAAAAGGAATTTTTTTTAATTTTTAACAAAGAAAAAAAGTTAATTTTAATTTTTTTTTGAGTAGTTTAATTTTTTTTAAAAATATAAAAAAATAAGATAAAAGTAGAATAAAAAAAAAAGATGTTTTGTATAATATATAATTAAAATTAAAGAAAATAAAATTAATTTTAAGGAAATGTAATTGATTAAAAAATAATTGATGAGGAAATATTAAAAATATTTAGTTTATGTTATATCATATTCTTTTCACTTGAATTTAAAGATTAAAATAATACTAAATATTTAAAAATAATTATAATAAAAAAAATAATTTAATAATATATTTTTGTATTTATTTTTTTAAAAAAAAATGCTATATTTAATTGATTAATTTTATAATATATATTATTAATATATTATTCATTTTTATGTATTATAAAATTTTAATTTCAATAAAAATTTCATAATATAATAAAATAGGATACCTCCCTCGAAAAAAAAATAAAAACTAAATTTTTCATATTTGATTATTAATACAAGAAATACTAATTACTCCTCTATTTTTACCAATTAATTGATAAATATCTTCATCTGTAAATCCAATTTGTTTAAAAATAGAAGCCAAAGTCAATTTAACATTTTGAGTAAGAATAATTTGAGCAAATAAACTATCAATAGTACTTTTTAATTGAGGTGTTATTTTATTTCCTGTATTTTTTCCAGTATAAGTAAATATTGATGCATTATCTAAATTATTTAAAACTTCTTCAAAATTATAATCATCAATAAATTGAGAACTAGTTAAATCATCTTCAATAAAAGATAATCCCATAAAATTATTTTCAGTATTTTTAATATTTTGAACTGTAGTTTGTAAATTTTTATTTTCTTTTTTTAATTTATCAATAGTTTCAAGTAATCTATCTTGATTATTTTCACCTGTTTTTTTTCTATTAAATAACTTTGCAAAATTTAAATTTAATCTATTATAATCATTTTCTTTTTTAGATAATTTATCAATTAATTCAGTTTGACAAGATTGTAAATTATCAATTTGTTTTTGTAATTCATATGAATTACTATTTGGAATTGTTCCAAATTCTTCAAATTCTCTTCTTGTTGTTAATGGTTTCCAAATAAAATCTTCATAATCTAAATTATTGTTATTAATATTATTTATATTCATATTTAATTCATTTTCTGATTTTAATTTAAATAATATCCATTTTAATTTTTTATTATAATGAACACATTTTACCATTTCATAATTTTCTGGATTTAATTCTATTTCTTCGTTTTGAATTTGAGAATTATTTGAGTTTTGAAGAACTTTTTTTTTTAATTTATTTAATTCTGAATTTTTATTTTTTAATTGTTCGTCTGCTTCATTTAATTTATTTTCATATTCTTCTATTTTTGTATTTAATTTTTTTATTTTTTTTGAATAACGTGAATTAATTGATTCATTATTTTTTTCATTATTTTCATCTAATTCTAATTCTAATTCTTTAATTTGATTTGTTAATTTTTTATTTATTTCTTTTTCTTTTTTTATATCTATTTCATATTGATCTAATAATTTTTCATCTTCATCTAATTTATTATTTAAATCATCAATTTCTTCTTCTTTATTTTTTATTTCTTCCTTTAATTCATGTATTTTATTTTTAAAATCTGTATTTTTTGATTGAATTTTATTTTTTTGAGTTAAAATATCTTCTTTTTCTTTCATTAATTTTTCAATTTCAATATTTTTATTATTGTCTTCATTTTCTAAAGATAATTTTTTTGTTGCTTTTAATTCAATTAATTCTGCTTTTAATTGAATTCTTTCTTCATCTTTTTTTTTCTTTAAATCTATATATTCTTTATCTAAATCTCTTAATTTTTTATTTATATCATCATATTTTTTTTGAAGTTTTTCATATTTTTCATTTATTGTATCATAATCTTTTTTTGATTTGATTATTTCTGAATCTAATTGATCATTTTCATTATTCAAATCTTCTATTTCTTTTTCTTTTTTTTTATTTGATTCTATTAAATCTATATTCTTTTTTTTTAAATTTTCTAATTCTTTTTTTATATGAGATATATTATCTTCATCATCTTTATATTTTATTTTTAAATCTTCATTTTCTTTTGTTAAATCATTTATTTTTATATTTAATTTATTTATTTCTTCTTCATTTTTTACTATTATATCATTTTTATTTTCAATTGCATTTGAAAATAAATTCAATTCTTCTTTTTTATCTTCCAATTCTTTTTCCTTTTCTTTTAATTGTTTTTCCATTTTATGAATAATTTCATTTTTTAATTTATAATCTTTTAAATTATCATTAAGATTTTCAATTTCTTTTAAAAGTTCTTTATTTTTATTTTCAATTTTTGATTTTTCTTTTGATAATTCATCATATTTATTTTGAATAGAATTAATATTTTTTTTTAGTTGAGTTATTTCTTTATTTTTTTGGTCTGTTTTATTTTCATTATTATTTATATTATTTTGTATTTGGGCTTTTATTTCCTTTTTAAAAATCTCAATTTGATTTGATAACTCCTTATTTTCTTTTTTTAAATTTTCAAGTTCATCATTTGAAAGATTTTTTAATTGATTCTCATTATCTTTATTTTCTTTTTTCAAATCATTTATTTCATTTTCTAATTTTATAATATTTTCTTTATATTTATTCATTTCTTCATCTTTTTTCATTAATTCTTTTATTTTTGTATCCAATCCAGAAGTTAAATTAACATTATCTTTTTGAATAAATTCTACATCATTATTTAATTTATTAATTTCTATTTCTTGTTTTTTATTACTATCACCTAATTCAATTATTCTATTGTTTAACTCATTAATTAAACTTTTTTGATGAACAATTTCATTTTTATAATTTGAATTTTCTTCATTTAATTCTTCAATTTTTTTCTTTAATTCTGAATTTTCTTTTGAATTTTTATTAATGGTTTCATTTAGTTTTTTTATTGTATCATTTGAATTTAATGAAGAAGTTTCAATTTGTTTTGTTAATTCATTGTTCTTATTTAAAATTTTAGTATTTTCTTCTTTCAATATTTTTATTTCTTCTTCATTTTTATTTTTTATTTCTGTGATTTTTAAAATATTATTCTCCTTTTCTTTGATTTTCTCTTCAAAATTACTTTTTATTTTATCTTTTTCAGAAATTATTTTTTTTTCATTATCAAATAATTTTTTGTTTTCATTTTTTATTATTTCAATTTCTTTTTTTAATTTAATTATTAATTCATTATTTTTTTTATTAATATCATTACTTTCATTTAAATCTTTATTTATTTTTGTTATATCTGAATTTTCTTTTTGTAATTTATCAATTTCTTTTTCATTTATTGTTTTTATATTTTCAATTTCTTTATTTAATTCATTAACTTTATTTTCAAAATTATCTTTTTCTTTTTGAGAATCATCTTTATATTTATTATATTCTAAAGTTAAATTTTTTAAATTTAGATTAGTTTCTTCAATTAATTTATTTAAGGATTTAATTTTATTTTCATTATTTTTTTTTTCATTTAATAATTCTTTATTTTTCTCTTTTTCATTTTCTAAATCTTTTTGAACATGATTTAAATTTTGTTTTAATATTTCATTTTCTTCTTTATTTACTTGTTGATTTTTTAAATTATTATTTTTATCTTTATCCATTATTTCGCTTTGTATTTTTAGTTTTTCATTTAATGAATTAATTTCATTTTTAGATTCTTCTTCTTTTTCTTTAATTATATTTTTTAAATTATTTAATTCATTTTCATTTGTTAATAAATTATTTTTTAATAATTCATTTGACTTTTTTTCTTCTTTAATTTTTTCATTAAGTTCATTAATTAAATTCTCATTTGTTTTAACCAATAAAAAATGATTATTATCTTTATTTTCAATTTGTTTTTTTAATTCTTTAATTTCATTTTCTTTTTTATTTATATTTTCATTAAGTTCATTAATTGATTTTTCAAAAGAAGAAATTTTTTCTCCATGTTCTTTTTTCATTGTATCAATAATAAGATTATTATCATTATTATTATTTTCTAATTTAATTTCTAATTTATTTATATTTTCCTTAAGATTTTTTATTTCATTTTCTTTTAAAGAAATTTGTAATTCTGTTTCTTTTTTTATTTTATCTCTTTCTGAACTCAAATGATTTTTTTCTTTGTTTGAAAAACTTTGAAATTGTTCTTTTAAAAATAAAATATCTTTATTTTTAGATTCAATCATTCCTGTTAATCTTTCTTTTTCTTCATTATATTTTTTTTCATTTTCATGAATTTCTTTTTTTAATTTTTTATTTTCATTTTCTAATTCATTTAAATAATCATCATTCATTTTTTCCTCTTTTAAAATATCATTTTCTTTTTGTAATTTTTCAATTTCTTTTAAGTTTTTTTCATTATTATTTTTAATATCATATATTTCATCTTCATATTTCTTTTTCATTGATTTTTCATTTTGATTTAATTCCTTTATTCTATTTTCATATTTACTTATTAATTCATTTGTATCTTTTAATTTATTTATTAATTCTTCATTTTTTTTATTTATATTCAATATTTCATTATCTGATTTCTTAAGATTATTTATTAAATCATTGTTACTGTTATCATTATTTTGTTTTGTTTCTAATTTGTTAACTAAATTAGAATTTTTAGTTTTTAATTGATTAATTTGTTCATTTAATTGATTTATTTTATTATTATGTTCTATTGAATTTTTCTGAATTAATTTTTCTTTTTTTGATAATATAGAGTTTAATTCTTCATTTTTCTTTTTTAATTCATCATTTTGATTTTTTAATAAATTAATATTTAAATTACTATTATTATTAATAATATTATTATTTAATGAATCTTTTATATTCTGATTTTGACTACTTAATTTTGAAGATAAATTAGTTAAATTAATTGTACTTGTTTGTGGAGTATTATTTCTTAATTTTTCTAATTCTTTCCTTAGTTCAATATTATCATTTTTTATTTTTTCTTTTTCAGATTTTAATTTAAAAATTGTTTCTCTTATATTTTTTAATTCATCATCATAATTACTTGAATTATTAATTGAATTTATAGAAGTATCATTTTGTGTATTTTTTTTTAAGAAATTAGCAGTTAATTGACTTAATGTAATTTTTCCTTTTTCTAAACTACTTTTCAATCCTTCTGGAATTTCTAAATTTTTAATTTGTTTAAAATTAATTAAAAATCTATTAATTTCAAAAGATAATTTATGTAAATCTTTTTTATATTTTTCATTTTCTTTT
Source organism: Isotricha prostoma (assembly GCA_023807205.1). Taxonomy (NCBI): domain Eukaryota; phylum Ciliophora; class Litostomatea; order Vestibuliferida; family Isotrichidae; genus Isotricha; species Isotricha prostoma. Next base: position 43,133 of record JAJMZS010003019.1, read on the forward strand.
TGAAAAACTTTTAATTTTTCATCATAAAAACTTAAACTTTGATTTAAAGATGAACTTGAATTATTTCTTTCATCATCAGTAATACTAGTATTAATTTTTGAATGAGAATTTCTTAATAAATTACTTTTTGATTGATTATTTGAATTACTTTCAAATTTAATTGGTTTAGGAATTTTATTTGGTGAAATAGTTTTATTTTTTTTTTCAAGCATTTCTATTTTTTTTTTCAAAATTGAATTTTCATTTTTTAATTTATCAATTTTAATTTTTGAATTATTATTAATATCATTATTATTAATTTCCATTGAATAATTTGTTCCATTTACATTAATTCCATCTTTATTACTTAAATTATTTGATATATTAATATTATTTTTTTTTGGTGATTCATTTTTTTGATTAATAAATACGTTTTCAATTTTTGAATTTCGATAAATTTTCATTTTTTTAAAAATTATTTTTGCACTTTGATAAAATTTAGTAAATGATGTTTCAATAAATGAAAAAGTTTGTTGAATTGAAGAATTAATATTATTTGAATTATCTAAAGTTAATTCACTAAATTCAGGAGAATTTAATAAAGTTTTCATTGTTAAAAAATTTGGATTTATTGATTTATAAAATGATTTAATTGAAAGTGATAATTCATTTATAAATGAGATAAATTCATCATCATAGACTGTTGTAAAGATATTTTGAATATTTTGAATATGTTTATTTTTGCTTTTTGAACTATGTGATTTTGGATTTGATGATGAAGGTTTACTTTCCATATTTTTCATTTATAATTAATTTATTAAATTTGATAATATTTAATTTTAATTTTTTTTCATCCTTAATTTTCAATTTTAAAAATTTCATAAAAAAAAAACAAAAAAAAAAAATTTTAAATATTTTAAAATTTCTTCTTTTTAAAAATTAAAGAAAAAATATATATGTAAAAATCTTATGAAAATTACTCTCCTTCTTCACCTTCTTTCTTTTCTTCATCAGTATCACTTTCAGGAATAACAGGTTCTTTAGCAGGATTAGGTTCAGGTTGTTCTAAAGTATCCTCAGGATCTTTATCAACTTTCCCAAGTTGTGTAGGATAATAACTTTCTCCAATAGCTTTAACACCAAATCCAATATAAATATTACAAAACATACCTTCTTTCCAAACAGTATAAGTACCAGGCCATCTTTCATTTTTAATAAGAATAGTAGCATGTACAACAGCATCACCACTTGGTTTATTATAAACCATTTGATCACCCATAATTCTAACAGTCCAAAATCTCTTATCAACTTCATTAGCTTCATCTCCTTCACCTTCTTTAATTTTATATCCTTCATCTTCAGCAATTCCTCTCATTCTATCAACTTGAGTTTCAATACTAGGATCAATAATTTTACCATTTGGGAATATATAAGCATATTCATGTGTCCAATTTTCAAATTCAGGTGATTTCATTTCATCAAATGTTAATGGTTTATATTCTTCATTAAATTCAGTTACTTTATTTTCTAATTGATCTTTAAATTTTTCTGGATCTGCTAATTTTTGATAATCTCTTGGACATATATTTGATGAATGTAATATTCTTACTATTTGACATTTTAATAAATGCATTTCTTTACCATCAAAAGGATAAAATGATTTAACTTTAGCATTTAAATTTCCTGTGAAAATATATTTAAAATGTCTACTTTGAACAATTTGTTCATGTGTAATTTCTGGTAATTCTCTCCAATTTTCTAATAAACAATCACTTACCCAAAATGTATATCTATTAATACCTTCATTTCCTTTTGTTTCAACATGCTTTGGTGGATTTTGCATTGGGAATTTTTTTGGTAAACCTTGTATTATATAATAATCTGAATCTTGGCCAAAAATTTTACCAAAAAATCTAATGTATTCACAATCATTTTTTTGTAATAAAGTTTTTAAAGCAATTCTAATTTTATACCATTCAACTTTATTAAATGATATTCCTGCCCATTCTAATATTTGACTTTGGGAAATTATATCATCCATGAAATTATTTAATTCTTGTACTTTATTTACTTTTATTTTTGTTTCCATTTTTAATATTTTTTCTTCTGTTGGTGTTAAGAGAATTGTTGGTTTGTGTTTATAAGGAATTGGTTTATATTCCATTGTTAATTTTTCAGATTTTAATTTTGTATACATTGATATTTCTTCAAAATTATCGTAACCTTCTTTTTGATACATTGAAACTATTTCTTTCATTACTTCGTTTAAATGGTTTTTGTCATCATATATTAAACGTCTGTCTTGGGATTCTAATTCACGAATTTTTTCTTCTTCTGGTGTTAATTTTGAGGACATTTTATTTGGAAGTTATATTTTAATTTTATTATTTTATTTATATTAGATGATTTTTTTTTTTTTGTTATTTTTTTTTTTTATTTTTTTTATTATCTTTATTTTTTTTTTGAAATATTTTTTTCATGATGTTATTAAATAAAAAGTAAGGATAAAATTAAATTAAAGAATATTAATTCAATTATAAATTTCATTATTTATGATTAAATAATATTTTCTAAAAATTATATTATTATTTAATAATCATCCTTTAATAACTCCTCAAAAATATTTATTCCATTTCTTTTTTTATTTACATAAGAAAGATTATTACATTCATTTTCCTTATCATTATTAATTTTCGAAAATTCATTAATAATAAAATCATTAGCAGAATTTATATTTTTCAAAAGAATAAAATTTTTATTTTCTTTTACTTTTGTATAAATTGAATTCTCAATATCAGTACTCAAATCAAAAATAGTATCATTAATAGAAGATTCTTTTAATTTATTTAATCTTTCTTCTTTACTTAAATAATCTTTTTGAATTGCATTAACAATAGTATTTTTACTAAGAGAAATTAAAGGAATATTTTCGATTTGAATAAGAGAATAAACTTTATTTGAAGTATATAAACTAGAATTAATACCTTTTGACTCTAACAATTTACTTTTATGTAATTCTTTACATATTTTTCGAATATATTTCCTTAATTTAGAATAAAAATGATTTTTAATATCATTTTCACTTCTTCCTGGTAAAAATTTTGCTAATTCTGACCATTTATTACCAATTTTTAATTGGGTTAAAAATAAAATTTTTTCTTCTTTTTCTGTCCAAATTCCTTTATTTATATTTGGACATAAAGAATTAACCCATCTTTCTCTACATTGTTTACTTGATTTATTTTTTATTCCATATTTTTTTGTCATTAATAAAGAAACATTTTTCCAATCAGAAGGACCAGTCAAATTTACAATTTTTTTTAATGCTTCATCTTCCTATAAATTTAAATTTTTTTTTTATATAATTTTTATTTTTACTATTTTTGTCCAGATTGATTTTCCTATTGGAAGATTTTCTTGTGAAAGTGAAATATTGTCATCTTCTTTTTCTGTACTTATTTCTCCTTCTTTTATTATTTCTTCATATTTTATTTCTGATTTCATTTTAATTTTGATTTTTTTTTTTTGATTAATTAATATTAATAAGGGTGACTGTATAATTTTTTTATTTATTTATTTGTCCTATTTTTTATTTAATAGAACATTGATTATTTGTGGATATGAGTTATTTTTGGATTTAAATATTTATATTTTTTTAATTTTATAATAATTTTTTAAAAATACATTTTTTTTTGTTTTTTTTTCTCCTTTTATTTTTTTGAATTTTTTAAATGATATTTTAATTAAAAATAATATGATATTGGCAATAAATATATTAAATCAAAAAAATAAAAAATGGGGTTTAAAATATTGTTGTAGTCAAAATAATTCTTTAAATGTTTTTGTTTATTCTATTATTTTTTTCACTCAAAAAAAATTTTAATTATGAAAATAAAGAAGGATGTGGTCCTCTTATTTTTAAAATAAATGCTTTGACAATTTTCATAATGAAAATGATTTTTTTTGAATGACAATAAGGGATAAAAAAATTGAATAAAAGTATATTATTTATTTATTTAAATAAAAAATTATTGATTTTAATTAAAATATATTAATCATATTTTTAAAAATAATATGATTTTTTAAAATAAAATTTATTCATTTCTTGAAGATCCAAAATTAATAATATTAAATAGAAAAAAAAGATGTTTAATTATTTAAAAATATATTTAAATTAACTTTAGAAAAATAAAATATATAAAAAATATAAAAAATAATATAAACAATAATAAAATGTCTTATATAAATATAAATAAATCTATTTCAAAAGATAATTTTTATTTATCTTATTTTGTTTTCAATGCTCCTTTAGGAATAGTATGGAATATAGTAAAAGATCCAACAATTATTCAAAATTTTAATAAAGGATATAATTTTATTAATTTTAATAATATATCTATAAATAATAATATAATAACATCATATGAAATAGGAACAAAATTTCAAAATTATTTTGATAAATCATCAAATTTTATTTATGAAATCAAAAATATAATTGAAACAGATTATTTTTGTAAGATAATTTGGAAATGTTCATTAATTGATAATCCTTTAAATCTTCCTCATATAAAATGTATTTTTGATTTATATTATAATGAAAATAAAACAATATTTACAGCAATGTATATTTTTCCAAAATATTATAATAAAATATTCCTCTTAAATGAAGAAAAAAAAAGACAAAATTACTATAATTTTATTGAAAGATATATTGTAAATAATGATTATTTAAAAAATTTTAATTTATCTATATATATTAAAGGAGATTATAATAAAGCATGTATATTATTATATGATATTAAATTGATTACCAGTCTTTATTCTACAATAGTAAGTTGTAATTCTAATTTATTTATTAAAAATAATGAATTAATAATTCGAATTAGAAATAAACATTTTAATAATGGTAATGAAATCACTGTAAAATATATTCTAGGTGAAATTTATAAATATCAAAATATTCCAAGAACTTTATATGAATTATGTTTAGATTCTAATGAATGTAATGCCAAAATTATTTTTGTATGTGAAAAAATAAATTCAAATTCTTTTGCTTTATATGTATATTTTAATTTTTATAATGGATTTAATCAAATAAATAATAGTTTTTGGAAATCAATGACAAAAATAGTTTTCTTAAAAATTTCGCAAATATTTGAAAAAATATAAAATAAAATGTTCAAGAATTGTAAAAGGTGTTTTATGTAAAAAAATTTAATTTAGTATAAAATGTAATATATTATTTTATATTTATATTTATATATAATATAATTATTAAATCTTTTTTATAAAATAAAATAACCAAAATCAATAAAACAAAGCAAATTAAAGAAATCAAAATAATAAATTAACAAAAATATTTTTTGATTGATCTATTATTTTTTATTAAAATTAAAAATTATCTTCATATATGAATCAAATTAATTTTAAATTATTCTACATAAATTAGTAAAACTTAAAAAATATTTTAAAAGGACATTCAGACAATTTTATAAATATTATTTATTTATTTAAAAAAATAAAAATAATGAAAAATTTAAATATGAATAATCAAAATCTTTATCAAAAGAAAAATGTAGAAAAAAACATGTCTCAAAATAAAGGATATATCAAAATTATTGAAAATGAATATAATGAAAAAAGAAAACCTAAAAGCCATCGTAATTATTTTTCTTCTAAAATAAATTATGATATTAATTTTTTACAAAATCAAAATCTTCAATATGAAAATGAATTAAATTCTATAAAAAGTGAAAATATAAAATTGAAAAAAATTTTATATGAAAAAGAAAAAATAATTTCTTCGTTTCAAAATGTTATTGAAGAAGCAAAAGAAAAAATGGAACTATTATTATTAGATAATAAAAAAATTATGAATGAAAATAAAAAATTAAAAGAAGAATTAATAAAATTTAAATCAGGAAATAAAAGTAATGAAAATAAAAATCTTTTAAATGAAGTTCAAAATTTAAGAAATGAATTATTTAATATTGAAAAATATAATCCACAAAAAAGTGAAAAAAATTCATTTATTTATAGTTTTGATAAAGGAAAGAAAGATTCAAAAGATAATTTAAAGCAATCAATTTCTTCAAGAACATTTTATAATAATAATATAATTAATTTAAATGATGAATATTCTAATAGAGTACTTAATAAATATAATAGTCATAGAAATTTAAATTCCAATAAATCTTTAAATAAAAGTAATAAAAGGGAAGATAATTTAATTAGTTTTGAATTTAATAATAGTAATAATAATAATATTCTCAAAGAAAATAAAGATATTTTTATTAATACATTATATAAAAAAAATAATCATGGGAGAAATAGACCCAAAAATTATGAGAGTCTTAATCCAATTACTTCAGGATATTTTATTTATAAAAATAATGTAAATAATTATATAAATAAATTAAATACTCAATTTGAAAATCCAATTAAAATAATTGACAAAACATATGATGTGAATAATATAAATTATTAAATTTTTATTTTAACAAAAAATTTTTTTTAATAAATTTAAAATTAAGCATTTATTTTAAATAGAATATTAAATAATAAAGGAAAAATATTATGATTTATTTTATTATTTATTATATTATCATAATATAAATATTTGATATAATAATGAATTGCTTAATAGTTATGAGTATTTTTTTAGTAATTAAATCATCTGATAATAATAATTATTCTAAAATAACATAAGATTAATTATTAAAAAAAGGTTAAATCAAAACAAAAAAAAAATTTAATTTTGAATTAGTTATAAAAAATATATTATACTTAATCATATTATATATTTACTTTGTCTTTTTTTTGTCAATTGAGATATCATATATTAAACATAAATATAAAATCCTTAAAAAAATGAATTAAAAAACCTATAAAAGATGAATAATAACATCAATATATAAAAATAAATATTATTTGTCTTTTATTTTTTATTATTTAATTCCTTAAATTTTTTTATTATAAAAAATATTTAAATAAAAATTAAAAAAAAATGAAAAAACCTAAAACAAAAATCATAGGAACAATATCATTAACATCTTCATCAAATTACCCAATAGCAAACATACCAACATCCCTAAATCAAAACATTCAAAAACAAAATAATACAAATATCCAAACAGATCAAAAAGAAAACCAACTAATAAATCACAAAAGAGCAAAATCATCAAATAAATTTAAATACATAAAAAATAAAACAAACCAAATAAATTTAAATTCAATAATATCAAATATTCCAAATAAACAAACCCAAAACACAAATTATAAAACAACAACAACAATAACAAACAAAAAAAATTATCATTCCCTTTCTCCTCAATATTACAGATATAAAAACAATTATTTACTTCCTCCAAAAAATTCAAATAAAAAAACATTAGTATTAGATTTAGATGAAACATTAGTTCATTCTGGTTTTATTCCTTTTGATTGTCCTTCAGATGTAATAATTCAAATAGAATTAGAAAATGAAATTCATGATATTCATGTTTTAGTAAGACCATATGTAAAAGAATTTTTAGAAGCAATGTCAAAAAGATATGAATTAGTAATTTTTACAGCATCAATATCAAAATATGCTAATCCATTATTAAATATAATTGATAAAAAAGGACATTGTCCTTTTAGATTATTTAGAGAACATTGTACATTAATTAATACTGCTTTTGTTAAAGATTTAACTAGATTAGGAAGAGATATGAAAGATATTATTATTGTTGATAATTCTCCTGTTGCTTATGCTTTAAATCAATATAATGGTTTTCCTATTCAAAGTTGGTTTGAAGATAAAAATGATACTGAATTATTGAAAATTATTCCTATTTTAGAATTTTTGTCTTATGTTCCTGATGTTAGAGAATATATTAAAAAAATTGTCTCTGGAAATAAAGTTAAATTTGATATTGTTAGTAAAGTTATTAGTGGATATAATAATAAATTGAAAAATAATTTAATGCCTTTAAGTATGAGATTTTTTGAAAATTTAAATTGTAAAGATAATATTTTACATAAATCAAAATCAAGTAAATTAAATTCTTTTCAAAAATATTATAGTGATAATGTAAATAGTTTAAATCAGAATAATAAAAAGTTAAAGTATAAAAAAGATAAATTAAGTATTACTAATAGTAATGATTTTTTTAATAAAAATAATATTTTTAATATGAATACTATGAGATATAATTCTTCTACAAAAAAAATTAGTTTTATGAATAAAGAAAATAAAAATAATAGTACAAATGGGAATGAAAATTATATTCCGACTAATGTAAATAAAAGTAAGAATGGAATAAAGAAAAAAAAACCTAGTTTAGATAATGCAGCTTTAAAAGATTTATTTGTACAATTAAGAAAAAATAGTAAAAACTATTCACAAGATAAAGGAAATACACAAATTACAAGTAATAGTAAATCTCAGAGAGTATTCACAAAAAATAAAGTTTATTAAATTATTTTAATTTATATTTTTTTCTTTAAATAATTCTATAAAATTATATTTTATAAATGAAAAAAAAAAAGTTAATTTTAACTACAAAAAAAACAATAAAATTTTAAAAAAAAATATCAAATCAAAATAAAATATAAATAATAAATTAAAAAAATTTAAAAAAAAAATTAAAAAAGAAAAAAATCAAACATCATTTCTTTTATAAAAAAACACATAAGCTGAAGAAGAAACATTTTGAATCCTTCCAATAGGTTTAACTAAAGAATCATTAAACTCAAACCAATTTCCTTCAATTTTAATATAAGCAAAATAATGACCAAAATCTATAGTTCCAGTATGATTAGCAATACCATATAAAGAATAATAACAATTATTACTAAATCCACAACTTTTATCAATAAAATTATTTAAATTTAAAGTTTCACTAAATTGAACTGAAATATTATTTTTTCTTTTAGTTCTCATATTTAATCTTTGAACAGATAAAATTAAAATTTCAGGAGGTCGAGAAAAAAAAATTTCTTTTCTATGAATTGTCTTTTGACCACATCCTTCACATTTAGTTTCAAATTTAATATCTTCTTTTTCAAAATAACCTTCAATTAATTCATTTAAAGAAATTGAAGTAGAAACATTTCTAGGAATTAATAAAGGTAAATCTAAAACTTTTTGAAAAGAAAAAGTTTGTTGATTACATTGATAAGATTTACAAGTAAAAATATTAATAATTTGACCATAAAAAGTATCAATTATAATTGAATCTTCTCTTAATTTACATAAATCATAATATTCTTTATCACATTCAATTTTACTTTTATTTTTAGTATCTAATTCTCTATATAAAGGTTTATTTTTTATTTTATTTAATTCTGAATTAATATCTTCAAGTAATACTCTACAAAATTCTTGTGTGTCACATTGATCGTATCCTGCGAATTGACGATGTTTCATAGAAAAAGAACTTTTAAAATCTATTGGTGAAATTGCATATGAATTTTTATTAATTTGATTTATTAAATTTAAAAATTTTTGTGATATTGTTGATTTGTAATCTATAATATTTTGATTTTGAATTAATCTATTTATAAAATTTGGAGTATGTAATAATATTTGAAGTGTTGTGTTCATATAACATGTATTTCCTAAGTTTTGTAATCCAATTTTTGTTGTTGATACATCATTTGATGAAGATGAATTATTATTATATGGATTATTTTCTTTTTTGAAATTATATGAATATCCATAATTTTGTGTTTCATTTTGTTTTAATGGATAATTCATATTTATAATTGAATTAGTTGGTCTTGATGAGAATATTTGATTTTGAGAATAAAATTTATTGTCATTTAAATATGGAGATGAATATTTATTTTGATTTATTCCATATTGACTTGTTTTATAAATAGGATTATAATTTAAATCATTATAATCTGTATTTTTATTATATGAATTATTTGATGGACCATAAATGTTATTATTTTTAGATTTATTACTTTGGGAAATTGATTCTAATCTTCTTGTAATTGGATTATATAAATAATTTGAATTTGTTTGACCTCTGGAATAATTATTATTATAATTATTTTTATTTGATGTTAATTTTGAAGAATTAGATGAAAAATCATTATATCCATTATAAAAATTCCCGGACATTTTTAGTTATATTTTTTATTATCTTATTTTTTTAAAATAAAATTAAAATTATAATTTTATAATAGAAAATTTTATTGAATAAATTATAACTACTTTTCTAAATAATATAATATAATTTTTATGTTTATTGAAAAATCAATTTATTATAAATAAAATGTATAATTATATAAATACAAATTAAAAAATTATGATTTAAATAAATAATTACTTAAATATTATTTTTTCTTTCTATTTTCTAAATGCATACCATAATTTTTTTCTATTTCTTTTTTTTGTTTATTTACCATTTTTATTATTGATTTTAATTTTTTATATTCACTTTCTAATATTTTCATTTTTTTCTTTCATATCTTCAATCTATTATTATGCATTTTTAATTATACTTTTATATTTTTTAATAGAATTTAAAGTATAATTTGGAGATTTTAATGTTTCATTGATTTGATTCAATAATATTTTAGATACTGATTCATCTAAATTTTTATATTTATTTATTTCATTTTTTAATTCTTTCATTTGATCAATAGTATCTTAAAAAAAAATTTTTGTTTCACTTAATTGACTTCTTTTTTTCAAATTTATTTTCAAAAGAATTATTTGTCTCATTGAATTTATTTTTCCACTCATATTAATTACAATATTTTGTTTTTCATTTCCACATTTATTGATATAGAACAATCTTTATTTGATACCATAAAAAAGTTGATTAAAAATGAAATGAACAATGTTTTCCAAATATCATTCCATTTATAACAAATTTTAAACTATTATTCTATTTTGATATTATGTTTTGAATAATTTCGTTAATAATAATATTTATTTTTGTTGATTATCACATTCAATATATTTTTTCAAATTTTTTTTAAGTTCAAAATATAATTTTTATTCTTCAATTTCTTTGAAATTTGAAATTTTTGACATTTAAAATTCAATATATTTTTTTAATTATATTAAAGTAAAATTTTATAATAATCTAAATATTATAATAAATTTAAAAAAATCAAATATTATATATATTAATTACTTTTGACTTTTTTTTGATTTTGATAAATTATACTTTTCATAAACTTTATGAGTAGGAAAAATAATTATTTTATTATTATTAAAAATAATTTTTTCAATTAATTGTTTTTGTTTTATCATTTCTGCTTCTTTTCTCTTTTCAATATTTTGTAATTTTTCTCTTAAATTAATACCAATAACAAATTTATTATAATCTTCAGGATATTTCTTCACAAAAATATTTTTCTCTAAAATTAAATCATTAGCAACATTTTCAATAATTCTTAATCTTAATAATGAAGGATTATTACTTTTAAATTCTAATTCATCATTTATATCAAAATTTTTATAATTACTATTTATATAATTAAAAATCTTTTCTATTTTTTGATTTATTATTTTAAAAGTATTATTATGTTTAACACTAGTATAGCTTTTTTTAATTAACATTTTTTTTTGTTCAACTAAGTCTTCATTTTTCTCTTTTAAAAGTTCTAAAGTTTCAATTGTACTTTTTAATTCTTCATTAAATAATCTTATTTGTCTTTCTTTTTCTATATTAATTTCATCAATAAGTTCTTTTCTTTCAATAAGTAAAGGAGAAATTTGTTTTCTAATTTCATTATATTCAGTTAAATAATTAGCAAGTTCATTATTTAATATTTCAAAAATTAATTCAAAATCTTCAACACTATCAAAAATAGGTTTATTATCAATTGGTTCATATTCATATTGTGTATTAGTTATTTTTATAATAGATTTTTTTCTATTTTTATTAGAAGAAGTATTTAATTTATTTGAAAAACTTCCATTAATATTAATTGAAATTCTTGGCATTCCTTTAAAAAATTTTTTAGCAGTACTATTTTTTTTTATTAATTTTCTTGCTGAATTTTGTTTTGATGATTTTATAGTTTCATAATCATTTAATACTAATTCTCTTCTTTCTTCATCTTTTAAATATTGAACTAAATCATCATATTTAAATTTATTATAATCTAAAGTTTTATTTTTAACATGTAATAAAAATTTCTTATATGTTAAACATGTTAAAAATCTTTCTAATAATTTTTGTTTTTTTTGTTGTAATCTATTTATTTCATTTTTTAAAGAATTTTCTTTCATTATTAATTTTTCATTATTATCTTTTTCAAAATCAGTTTTTTGAACAAGTTTTCTAAAATATTTATTAAAAGAATCTAAATAAGAAAAAAAATAATTTTGAGAAATATTTCTTCCAAACATTGTAATATCAAATTGATTTGATTTTAAACCATGATGTTCATTTCTAAAATATAATTCATCAGATAAAAGTTTATTAAAATAATTTTGATATCTTTCTTCTCTAATATTATTTTTAAATAATAATAATTTTCCATAATTTTGTTCATGAATAAATTTTTTCCCACTTAAATCAGGTAAATTTAATATTTTTGAAGCAGAAGATGAAAGTGAATTTGATTCATTATTTGTAAAAAGATTACTTGTATTATTACTTTTATTTATATTAAAATATGATGAAATATTTGTTGAGGGAATATAAGTAGAAAAAGTTAAAAAACTTGAACAATAATTTTTAGAAGGTGTTTCTTTATTAAAATAATCTAAATTATTGCTTGATTTAATTTTTTTTTTATGATGAATTGCTCTTAAAGAAGTAAATTTATGTTCTAAAGGAGAAGATATTAAATCACTTTGAGATCTTATTTTACTTCTATTATGATTAAAATTTGGTACTGTTTTAATTGTATTATAACTATCTACATGAAAATGACGATATAATGATTCATTTTTTGGAATTGGTTTCATTTATAATTTAATATTGTATTTAAGAATATTTTTTTAATTCTTTTATTTTTTTATTTTTTAATGTAAATATATTTATATAAATAAATTCATTTATTTATAAAAAGAAACTAAAATTAAAAAAGTTAAAAATATTAAAATGATATATATAGAAAAATTTATTTTAAGTTAAGAAAGTTATATTATATTATTTAATGATTTATTTAAAAATTTAATAAAAATATTTAGATTATATACAATTATTTAAAAAATCAAACAGATAGTTTGGAAATGAAAAAAATTTTTTATTTTAATTATTAAAAAATTTGGCTAAAATATAATTTTAAATTACTAATTTAATAAAAAAATAAAAAATTTCACTTGAAAAAATAAATAATTTATATTTCAATTATTTAATTTTTTAAATTAAAAAAAAAAGTGAGATAATTATTATAAAAATAAAAAATAAAAATTAAAAAAAAAAAATATGCAAATATTCCTAACAATATCAGGAATAACATCAACAATAGACATAGAACCAGAAAAAGATACAATAAATACAATAATATCAAAATATCTAACGTTAAAAATAACAGATTTAGAGAAATTTACATATTTAAATTTAGAAATAAACGATTATAATGAGCCTTTAATAAATTTAAATATAAAAGAAAACACAACAATTTATTCAAATTTAACAAATAAAACAATAAAAGAATTAGGATATGAAAATACTCCAAGAAATATTGCATTACAAACAATGAATATATTTAAAGTATTACCAAAAATAATTCAAAAATCAAATTACTCATATACAGAAACAGTAAGTTCAATTTCAACTTCAAATTCATTAAAAAGAATAACATTAAATTCAAATAGAATAAAAAATAAAAATGAAATAAGTGAAAATATGCTTTTTGAAAGAGAAAAAGAAGAAAAATTTGACACTGGAATTCCACAAGATTTAGCAATTGATAAAAATAAATTTATTGATATATTAAAATGTGAAATATGTTTAGGAATAATAAATGATTCAGTCTCTTGTTTTTGGTGTCAAAAAAATTTTTGTTTTGAATGTATTAAATTAAGTTTAAAAACAAATTCAAAAAAATGTCCTAATTGTAGAAAGATATTTAAACCACAAGAAACAGATAGAACTGTTAAAAACTTTTTAGAATGTTTAGAATTTCATTGTTATTATTATAAAAGAGGTTGTAATGAAATTATTTCATATAATAATTTTTATAATCATATTTCTGAATGTGAATATGGTTTTTATTTTTGTAAAAGTGAAAATTGTAATTTTAAAGGAAATAAAAAAGAAATTTTAGAACATATTAAAAATTGCGGTTTAAAATTAATAAAATGTAAATATTGTAATAAAGATTTTGAACAAATTATTATTAAGAAACATGAAAATGAATGTGGAAATAAATTTTCTAATTGTGATTTATGTAGTAAATTAATTAAAAATAAAGAAATTGAAGAACATAAAAATAATATTTGTGAAATGAAAATTATTATTTGTGAAAATTGTGGTGAAGAATTTTTAAGGAAAAATAAAAATGAACATACTGATATTGTTTGTTTAAGTTATCAATTAAATAATGTTAAAAAAGATTTAGAAAATGAAAAAAATAAAAGAATTGAAGCTGAAAATGAAATTAAATTATTATTTTGTAAATTAGAAGAATTTGAAAAGAAATTTAACGAAAAGGAAAAAAAATAATTTTTTAATAATGATGATTATTTTATTATTTTTTTTGTTAAATATTTTTTTTTATTATTATAAAAGTAAAAATAATAAATAAAAGATTTTTTTTTAAAAGAAATTATTAAATAAATCATCCATTTTCTTTTTTTCTTCAGTCATTTCATAATCTTCTTTAAACTCACCATTAAATTTAATATAATCAACAAAACTTTTAACTTGATCATCACTTACATTAACTAATTCTTCATTAATATTAATATTTTTATCAAATCCACCATATTTATTATAAAATTTATGATTTTTAATATCATTCATTTTAAATCTTTTATCAGGATTAATATTCAAACAATTAATAATTAAATCTTTTAAATCTGAATCAATATCTTTATCAAAATATTCATTATTAATACCATTTAATATAATTTTTTCAAATTCTTCTTCATTTTTATTATTAAAAGTATAACCAAAAGGTGCTTTTCCATAATAAATTTCATATAAAATTATTCCAATTGAATAAATATCAACACAAAAACCATCATATTCTTTTAATTTATTTTGTTTTGTTAATAATATTTCTGGTGCTTTCATATGAAGAGTTCCACATATTGTTGAAGTTTTATTTGAATCTTTTGGTAAATTTTTAACAAAACCAAAATCAACTAAATATAAATTTAATTTTTTATCTATTATAATATTATTTAATTTCAAATCTCTATATATAAATCTTTCTTTATGTAAATTATCTATCATTGAAATTATTTGAGATGTTAAATTTAAATATAAATGAATATTTGATTTTGGAAAATTAAATTTTAATAAATTGTCATTTAAAAGCAATTGAGATAAATTTAATCCTTCAATAAATGAAATTTCCATATATAAATTTAATGAATCTTGATAGGAATGAATGAATTTTGGAAATTTTTTATTATTATTTTTATCATAAAAATCTCTTTCTCTTTTTAACATTTCATAATCTTTTCCAGATATTGATTTTTTTAAAATAGATTTTAAAATATTTATTTTATTTTCTGGTTCTGTAATATATGAATTAGAATCATTGATTAAATAAATTAAAGAATTTTTTGTTTTATATAATTGTTTTATTATACTTATTCCTGGAAATGATGGTTCTTCTGACATTAATAATATTATTTATATAAAATTTAATATTTAAATTTATTTTAAAAGTTTTAAAATTTATATAATAATAATTAAATCAAAACACAATTTGAATATAATAAAATAATGAATTGAATATTTAATTAGAAAATACAACCACAAAATTAAATTTATACAATTTAATAATTTTATTTTATATTAATTCACTTAAATATCTTGATGAATAATAAGTTCTTTTAGATTTACTTTTTAAAGCAATTATTCTTAAGATTGTAACAATGATAGTAATACCTAAAGAAATTAATAAAGATTCCCCTAATCCAATTAAATAATTTAAAATCATACTAAATTGACTTTTCTTATATATATTACAAAAGATATATATATAATATCCACATATATTTGCAATTATTAATTCAATGAAGAAATAAATATAAATTCTGATTTGAACTATTCCTAAAATAGATTTAATTAACATATAATACAAAATTTCATCTTTAATTTCCATTCCAATTTGTTCAAAAGCAAAAGAATAATTAGTAAAAGCTTTTACAAATTTCATAATTATATAAGTAATAATATTAGATAAAGAACTTAAAATAAATGAAGTATAAAAAGCTAATTTTCCTTCATTACTATATTTTTGAGAAACAACATCATCAGTATACATTAAAGCATTAAATGTAAAATCAATTAATAAACTTAAAATATAAACTGAAATTGTAATAGAATAAATATTAAATGGTTCAGGGAAAAATAAAGTATTAATTAATTCAACTTTAATAAAAAAAATTCCTAAAAAAGTATTTATTAAACCTCTTTTATCATATTGTAATGCTTGTAAATAAGTCATTTCATAAAAATGATGTTGTTCATCTTTTTTTAAATAAACTTTCATATATTTAGAATAAATTTTAATTTGTCTTATATGATAATCTTCTTCTTTGAAATTTGCATCAGATATAAAATTATCATATTCTGTTCTTCTAGTTGTAGAAATTTTTAAAAAACTTGTTTCAGGTTTATTATCTTTAATTGCCATTATTGAATCTTTATCATCATATCTTTTATATCTTGAATTAATAGATGCTAAATTTGAAATATGTAAATCTGCACTAAAAACATTATTAACATCTTTTTTATTTGAACTTTTTTTTTTTTTATTTAATTTAAATTTTTTATCAAAAAGTATTGTTTTAGAATTTCTAAATATTTTTGGATCTTTTACATTTTCATATTCATTATTTATATATTCACTATCAACTAATGGTGCAACTGTAATATTATATTCTTTCATATTTGTTTTTTGATCTAAATTTGATAAAAATATTGAAACATTTGTATTTTTTCTTTCATTTAATCTTTTTAATTTTTCTGTTAATAATGAATTGTTACGTTTTGGAAGAGACTGAATTGAGTTATTTTTTAATAATAATTTATCTAAATTATTTACTTCAGGTTTTTTTACATTATTATTATTAAAAATATCACTATTTAAAAATGCACTTGAATTTATTCTTGATAAATTATTTTTATTATTATTATTTATATAGTTATTATTTTTATTATTATTATTATTATTTTTTTTATCTTCATTATTATTTGTTTTCTTTAAATTACTTTTTTGAGGAGGAGATGAAGGAAAAGGATTAAGATCATCATTATTAATTGGAGGAGTAAATGCAGATTTAATTTTAGAATATAAAATTTTTCTTCCTGTTATTATATAATGAAAATCACAAATTATAAAAGCAATCATACAAAAAAAATAAAACCAAAAACCAAAATTAAAATAAAACTCACTTAAAAATTTTTTAAAGACAACATAACAAATAATCAATTTATAATTAATTTGATTATTAAAACTCTCAAAGAAATTAGAAGCTTGTTTTTTTTCAACTTCTTCTTGAGTAGTAGCTTCTACTTTAACATCACAATCACATTTAACTCTTTTAGTTTCATTATTATATCCAACATAAGAACAACCACTTTCACAAACTGAAACATTATTATAAATATCATTTTTCCTATCTTTAATAGTAACATCATTTCCATCTTGACTATAAGAAACACATCTCGAATTATAAAAATCAGAACTTTTATCAAAAATATTTAATCCTTGTGAATTAAGTGATTCAACTAAATCAATATTTGCATTATCACCAGTTGAATAATAAATTGAAATACTACTCGAATCACATAAACTCAAATCTAAATTATTATAATTTTGATCATAAACTTTATATTCTACTTTATTTGCTATATTAGATGTTGAAATATCAACTTGTAATATTATTAATGGATCATTTTTACCTAAATTATAATGTTTTTTTAATATATTTTCACATTCTCCTAAATAAATTGATGATAAATTTGTACCTGCATTTACATCTATATCTTCATTTGACGAATTAATTACTTTTATTGAAATATTTTTAGAATTAATAACTTCTCCAGAATCTAAATATTGATCTAAATATGATTCTACATTATCTATTAATTCATCTCCATTTTTTGAATTTTGAATTATTTCAGATGTATTTACTTTTTCAACACAATAAACTTTATAATTATTTATTTTTTTAAAATAATGACCACATTCACATATCATTCCATTTGGAAAATACATTCCTTTACAATTTTCTGAACATAAATAAGAATTTATAACTTGATACATATAAAAAGGACAATTTTCAATACAAGTAAAAGTATTATTAACAATATATTTATGTTCATCATCACATATACTAACACATACTCTAGAATTTTCAATTAAATAAGGATAATTTTTATTATAACATTCATTTCTAGTTAAACAAATTTGTTTATTATTGTTATCAAAATAATAATAATAATCACATTCACATTTTTCACTTATTTCATTATAAGAACTTCCAAGAGGACAACAAAAATTATCTTTTCTATTATAACTTTGACCAATAGGACAACAATTTAAAGTAACTGAGTCAGCATGATAACCATTAGGACAACAAATACCATTTGAATCCCAAATATAATTATCAGGACAACATATATTTCCTGATACATTATAATATGTTCCCTTATCACAACATCTATTCCCTTCTATAAAATATTTTGAACCTTTTAAACAACAAATATCACCTTCAATAAAATAATCATAACCATTTAAACAACAATTATTTGTATTTGTTACTGTATCTTTAGAAGTTCCAGAAGGACAACTAGAATAACATTTATTATTATAAATATATTTATAAGTTGAAGGACAATTTTTAACACATTGATTTAAAGATTCAATTATATAATTATAATTAGTTGGACAAGAAGTTGAAGTAAGAATTATACATGAATCTGTATTCATTGTTGCATCATAATACCATAAATTACTTCCATGATTACAAGTAATACAATTTGTATTTATTGTTCCTTCTAAAACATAATTATATTTACATGATAGACAATTTTGAATACTATTTGAACCACTATCTGAACATGTATTACATGTTGAGTAACATCTATTTTGTAATGGTGTTTTTAATAAACAATTTGTTTCATCTTGTGGATCATAATAATATGATGATTTACATCTTTTTGAAGAACAATTTGAATAAATTCCATTTATTTCAAAATTAATTGAGTCACAATAAGCACATTTTTCATTACAAATATAATAAGTAATTAAACAATCTTCATATAATGTAAATATGTGATTTGTGTCTATTTCTTTTTTAAGTCCTATTGAAAATGTATATGAACCATAATCTTCATTATTATCAAATATAATATATTTTTTCTCTGATATTGAAACTGAAGAATATGTTGTATTATAAATAAATATTTCTTCATCATTTTGGAATGAAGTAAATATTATAGAACCATCATATCTTGTTTTTTCTTGTGAATATGCTTTTATTATATTTGATGAACAATGTTTTTCTGGAATTGAATAAATAAAATATTCTAAAGTCGTTGAAACTCCACTTCCTCTTAAAATAATAAAAAATTTCCCATCTCCAATATAAGTACTATAAATTTGGGAACATCCAATATCATTATGATAATAAATTATACCATCTGATTCATATTCTTTATCTTCTTGATTTAAATTTAAACTTTCAAAAGAAATTTGATTATTAGTTATATTAAAATAAATTCCTAAAATAAAATTTGGATTTCCTGAATAAGAAATACCATTCCATGTTACATAATCAGGAGGATTTCTTTTTACAATATATCCATGTTCAACTATAATATTTGGATTTGTATTTATAATTGAACAATTTAACAAATTAGTTGAATTAAAAAGATGAGTAATAAAAATATCATTTCCAATATAATTTATTTTAAAATCTTTATAATCATAAACATTAGGATCAACTCTTATTGCTTCTCCATCAATTAATTCATAATTTGAATCTAATTTTAAAAAACCTAAATTAACACGAGATGATTTAAAAAAACAACAAGGAATAGAAGTAATATAACAAATAAGATAATATGGATAATTTGTTCTTAATAAACCAATTGTTTGACGCATTGTACTTTTATTAATTAAAGTTATTGTATTTTCATCAATTAAATTATATGAAAATAAATTAAAATAAAGAATACTACTATCATCAATTGTTGAATGACCAATTAATAATAAATTATTTTTATATGCAATTGTACATTTTAAATTTGTTGTTGTTAAATCTATATTTGGATCATTATATGGAATATACTTTAAAATATTTCCTTCTTCTGATATTATTTCTAAAAAATTATTTTGTGTACATGCTGCTAAATATTTTCCTGAGGTAAAAAGTGTTACATCTGTTGAGTTTAAAAAAGATAATGATGTTGTTTTTATTTCATAATTGTCTGAATTACTAGAAGAAAAATCAATTATTCCTAATGATGTTAAAGTAAAAAATACAAATTTTGAATTAGATTCTTTTATTAGAGAAATTAATTCATTTTCATTTGGAATTTGAGTTATTTCTAAGTTTTGAAATATTTGATTGGTTTTAAGAATTTTTGTAATTAATAAAAATATAATAGATATTTCATGCATATTTTTTAATTATTAATTTTATCATCATATTTTATTATTTTCGAATTTAATTTTTTATATTTAATGAATATTTTCTATGTATTATAATTAATAAAAATAAAATATATAATTATTTATATTTATAAAATAATATTCTTTTTATTTTGTTTGAAGAAAAAATATTTAATAAATATTTACTAATATTTTTAAGATATGATAACTAATTTATTCAATAATATAATTTATAAAATAATAATTTGAAATAATATTTTTAAATTCAATAAATTAATAATTTTTATTAATTAATTTAAAAAAAATGCAAGGAAATGGTCAAATTATAATTTTAGGAAGGCAAACATTTCAAAAATTATTTAATGGTTATAATATTAAATTCATACCTAATCTTGATAAATTAATTATTTCAATTCATAAAAAATTATGTAATCTATATGAATCCAAATTTGAATTAGAATATTTTCATTCATTTAACTTACTTAGTGAAAAAAACTCAATACAAGAAATAATTGATTTTATTTTAAATTTAATTGATCAAAATCAAATAGAAATTCAGGAAAATCTTAATCACATTAAATTAATATTAATATCAAATATTGAAAATGAATTGAATGTAGAATTATTAATAAATAAAAGTTCAACATTATCAATTGAATCTATGGAAATATTAATTAATCAAATTGAATTGTTAACTAAGGAAAATGAAGAATTTAAAAAAGAAAATAGATTAAAAGAGGAACAAATTAAAAATTTAAAAACTTTATATGATAATAAAATAAAGGAAATAGAAGAAAAATTAAACAAAATAGAATTATTAAATAATAATAATTTAATTAGAAGAAATTCTTCAAATATTAAAAATGAAAATTTAATTAAAAAAATAAGGTCAAAGTCTCAAAATAAAAATACTCTAAAAAAAGAAATTATTAAAGAAAAAGAACAAAAAATAAAATATATTCAATATAAAATTAAAAAAGAAAATACATTAATTGATCCTAATGATGAACATATTAGTACAATTTCAATATTTCCTTGTGGAAATTTAATTTCAGTAACATATGAACAATCAATAAAAATTTATGATAAAAATAATTTCAATATAATTCAATATATTGAAGATAAATATAATGATGATAAAGATTATATTTTAGATATATCAATAAAAGATGATAATAATTTTGTTACTTGTTCAACTGATGGAAGTATAAGAATTTGGAAAAAAAATATAAATAAATATGAAATTAATCAAATTATTAGTAATGCACATGTCAATTATATAAATAAAATTATTTATAATTCGAAAGGAAATTTAATTTCTTGTTCATTTGATAAAAGTATTAAAATTTGGGAAGAAAATAATAATAATTATGAATGTATTAAAATATTAAATCATTCAAATAATATTTGGTCATTATTATTATTAGATAATAAAAATATTTTAATTTCTTCTGGTTTAGATGGTACAAAATTTTGGGATTTAAAAGATATAAAAGATGTAAATTTAATTAAAAATTTTGATAATGTATTTTGTTGTTATTCAAATGCTTTAGAAAAAATAGATGAAAATAAAATTATTATTGGTGGAAATGAAACAAAAAAATTAAAAGTTATTTCAGTAAATGAAAAAAAAGTAATAAAAGAAATTAATTTATCATTTTCTTGTTATGGAATTAAAACAATTAAAAATAAAGGATTATTTTTAGTAGGAGGAACGAGTAATAATATATTAATTTTTAATAATGATAATTTTGAATGTATTCATGTTATTCAAGATGCTCATTTTAAAAATATTTTTGGTTTTATAGAATTAAAAAATGGATTAATTGCTTCTTTTGCATATGATAGTATTATAAATATTTGGTCTTTTAATAATATTAAATAAATAATTAAATTTGTTTAAATAAAAATATAAATTATATAAAAAATTTTAATATAAAGAAAAATAATAACAAGTAATTTAAAATAATATATTTTTTTTGAGAGAATTTAAAAATAATTAGAAATAGAAAAATGTTTTTTGTATTTATTACTTTTCTTATGAATAAGTTCATCAATTACATTTATCTAATTTTTCATATAAAAATAGTTTTATTTAGTTTCAACTTTTCATATAATATTATATTTTATAATTATTTATTTATCAATAATTATTATAAATAAAAATTCATTTATAAAATAATCAAGTCTTTTAATTTATATTATC